>VZTO01014515.1:1869-31912 GCA_013400615.1 Syrrhaptes paradoxus | reverse complement strand
AAAAAAAAAAAAAGTTTCCACAGCAGCTTTGCTACAGAAGAACAGGGCGTTGCTCCCAAGAAAAGTTAAGCAATGACTTTGTCTGCCACACCATGTCAATTCTAAGTCTTGTCCAGGTGGAGTGTACCTGAAAGGTGTGGGGTTTAATGCCACGCTGAAGATATTAGTAGGCATTTACTTACAGCTTGTCATGTTCCGGCTTGCAGAGCTGACTTGATTACATTACTTTGTCGAGCCTCAAGTAATGGTTTGGTGTGGGGTTTTTTTTTGTTTTTTTTTTTGTTTTTTTAATAAAACTTAAGCATTACCCTATTATATCAAATACTATAGACACACTTTAGTGTCTTTTTTGCTGTCACGGAACACTGTTGAGAAAAATAACAATCTGTGCAGCAGCAAGCCAGAACAGTAAAGAACTTTTAAAGTCATTCCAATACACAAGGGATTATTCTGCTTTGCAGTTACATGGACCTGATTGTAAATGTGTCCCTCAGAATACAATAGCTAAAGTAAAAAGCAAGCAGTGGTAGCTCGTTTCCTTTATCCACACTATAAATCGCTAGAGATAATAACGATCCCACTAGTGCAATTCATGCATTAATCATAATAGCTTTGAAGATACCTGATAATACAACAATATAGGCAGCAATACAAAACATTCACCTACTTTAACTTTAAAGCACTACTGCGAACAAGAACTAGCAAGAAATGCCAAAACAGAACCCAACTATTAACATCCGCATTTCTCAAATGTTTTCCTATTAAGGCTTTTTTTCAAAGGGCAATGAAAAACAATGGAGGGGAGGTAGTCGTAGTGGACAAATGCAAGATCTACTGCATTCCATTTCATCTATTAAAGACAAATTTGAATACTCTTTCCCAATACAGCAAAGTAAAATAGTACTTTCTAAAATAAACAGCTGATGTTAAGACAATGCCAGGCTTTAATGCACCATTTATTTTAGATAAGGTAGTAAACTGTACAGGTTTCCAGTATGGTCTCTTTTTTCATATATATCAAAGTGTAGTAGATTTACCAGATCCTCAAACTCTGAATTAGGCTTCTAATGCTTTTGAGGATCTGGGCCCGAGTATAATTTGTTTAATCATTCCATCGGATGATGGACAGCACATGTTTTATACAACTATTTTTTTAAACAGTAATATTAACACTAGTTTACATTACATTACAGTAAGTCAGCATACATGAGTTATGCTATAGCATTTATCACCTGTAAAACAAAAAAGAACTGTCTGGCTGTACCAGTTAGCTTCTGAACCTCATTACAAATGCAAGTTTTCAAGTCCCCTTCAAAAGTATAGGCTAGAATAGGCTGAAGATCAAGACTAAACAGAATCACCACAGATGAGTGCAAGAAGGTTTTAAAATTCAGAGTTCTTTTGGGGACACAAGCTGAACCATTTGATGTACATGCAGCACCAAGGAACAGTCTTAGATACCTTGTGTGTTCATGTAGCCCTGTTACTCTCTAATCGTAAGTACCGGACTGCAGAGGGTTCTTCCAGGTTCTAAGCTGGATTCCCCTAACAAAACCGGAGAGCTAAAAATCAGATAACCTCGGCAGGCAAGTGTCAGTCCAAGCCAGCCACTCACAAGTGAGATGGTGAGTCAGTGTATTCTAAAAATATTTGAAGCATTGAGCCAAGTTTCTGTCAAATACCAGAACACAAACCTGAGGTGAATGTAGACAAGCTTAATTAGGCGAGAATAATTACTGAATTTAGAAGACTGCAAACAATTAGCTGTCTATTCATAAAGAAAAAAATGCTGGATTGCAGGTTTTTTTGAAGCATTTGCCTACTGTCACAAGGTATCAGTACATCTTTTAAATGAAATCTGTGCACGGTTCAAACAGCCTAAATACCAAATTTTCAGAAGTGAAACTTTTTACTTTCTCTACCCGAAGCCAACTATTTCTGTAGTATTCTATCAATCCAACCTATAGATTTTTATGTGCCTTACCTGTAGAACTACTTACCTCATCATGCATCAAAACAAAGAACAAGAGTTGTCTTAACAGATCAACCTTTGGTAAGAAAGCTAAGAGAGGGCACAGTAAGGAACCTGTACTTTAATGTGTTACAGAAGTAGTGAACAGCCAGACTACCTCCCCGACAGATGCCCATTAGGACTAGATGTGACAAAGATTTCATTCCAAGAGTTTGAGATGAAAAAGCATTTCACCTTACTCTTTTTTCTGTCTCTATGTCTATACAATGTTTTGTTAACACAAATACCATATGCATTTAAGGTTGAATTTTTCACATACAGGCAGTCTGCTTAATGCCCAATAACCTTCAAAAGCCTTCATGGCCGGTGACTCGTACCTGTAAGAGATGACGTGCGTTGCTCTAACGGGTACATGATATACAAAAATCAGTTCAGGACAGTTACTTCAGTAACAACCAAAAGACATGAAGACAAGAAACGGAGCAAGAGAATCAACGTGTCAAACTTTGAGCTAAAGCAAAAAGCAAAAGTTGTGTTTGTTTTGTTTGTTTTTGTTTTTTTTAATTTGCCAGGTATTCTTTTAATGACAAATATAAAACGACTGAAAACATCTCATTCTGACTGCCTTTTTTTTTTTTTTAAACAAATGGTCTGTTTTTATAATTACAAATACTGTGTGAGACAATACCTTCTTTGTACTGCAGAACCAACAAATACAAGGATGCAATCAAGTGTCTAAGCATCTCTAAATTTGAAAAGTGATTTTTTTTTTATAAGTTCGGAAAATTCTTAATAATTGTTTGTTTTTGTTAGAAGGTAACTCAAAGTACAACAACATCTAGACCTGTTTTTAAAGGAGCTTTCTTTCCTGATACATCTCTGAACACAATTACTCCTTGCGAGTTCAGTACATTCACAAAATAGCTCAATTAAGAACAGTATCACCAATGAATTGACTACTAGAAAGCGACAAAATTTACCAAACATACAGAAATATAAGTTTTACCATAGCAATTATGCATATATCAAAAGATGACACCTGTAATTAATTTTAAAAAGATACAAAAAAGAGAAAAACCTGAATTACAGAAAAGAAAGTCATATTTATTTAATGAAAAACTAGAAGTTAATAAAAATTAGCAAATACACAAAAAATATACACAAACAGCAGCAATACTATGTAGTGACTTACAAAGGGCAGGGCAGGGGGAAGAAGGGGAAGCAGTGGCCAGAGACCGGACTGCTCAACATGGCTTGTCAGTCAAAGGGGGGAGGAAAAAAACACAAACAAAAACACGAACAGTATCCTTTTCAACAGTACAATTAATCTACAAACAAGTTTTTAGAATTATTTTACAACATTTCCTGTAGAATCAATTCTTAATACAAAAGATGCCCATTTTGGGTGTATATATATTTTCAGTGGTTTACTGTCGACTTATTTTAAATATATTAGTGTTACTACATGCAACTGCTTCCTGTAATTTAACAGCCTTTCCTTTTATTTACCTTCATATATGTCTACCCTCCATCTACCAAATAATTTGTCTGACAGTCAAAGATGGTTACCCTAGTTTCTGCTAAATTAAATTCAACGGTTTTAAACACTGGCCTGAAGAGGTGTGATTGCCATTTCAACACATGGATATAGTTACGTTGATGCCTAAATTGCCATTTTCTGCAAAGAGCTGTGCGATGCTGGTGTCAAAGACTAGACAGTCACTATTCATAATGGCTGTTGCAATTCCCTCATGAATAGAGCGAGGAGTTGCTTCCCAAGTCAATCGCCGCCTATGACCATTTAACTCAAGTCGATAAGCAAAGTTTTCTGCTTGCTTGCGTGTTCCTATCAGCTGTACAATTGCAAAGAACTGCTGGTGACCATCATATTTTTCCTGTTTCTCCAATACTAACATGAAATGAAAGCCAAAACAAGACTGCATCATAACCCAGTCAACAGCACCAGGAAGGTTAATGTCTGTAGCCAGGAACACTATATCTTCTCCCTGAAGGGTTGTAATTGACTTATGTTGATGCATCAGATGTGGCATTACAGCATCCAGAGAACCTTGCCATTTACATGAAGCACCCGGACATGGACAGGAGTAAGGCCTAAACTCACACAGCTCCTCATGTTCTGCTTTTTCTGTGTGTGGCAAAGTTATCTCACATCCAGAAGAGGCATATTTACAGGGGAATAGTACAGAATTGGCAACTTTCTCCATAGCCAGGTTACGAATGGAGCCCAGTGGGCCTCGGCAAGTTGGGCAGCACGTAAGTTTGGGGCGACAGTTGCTACAAACAAGATGGCCACTCTGACACTGAAGAATTGGTGGCAGCACATAGTCAAAACACACAGGACACTCAAAGAGACTAGCCAAGTCATTATTGGAAGCTGTAGTGCCAGTCAGCGCAGGCACCCGCTGGGATGGCGTGCACTTTGAAGTACCTGTAGGTAGTGCTGTAGCAGTCTGACGGCTCATTTCTGTAACAAGAGAGAAAAAAGAATGAGTATCTAAAATAAGATTATTTTCCTCTACATATGCTATTTTTTGATTTACAAAGAAGCTTCAAAAGAAAATAGATTCAAATGAAAGCCAAAAACCCCATCTAATGCAAAGTGGATACATGACATGTAGGAATATCAACTGTGCTGCACACAATAGGCACTTGCATGACATGCAAATATAACAGGTTAGGTTGTTCTGCTAATTATTGTGAAATGGATTTACCTAAAAATCTATTGGAAGCTGCAAAGGAGATGAGTAAAGATAGGCTAAAAATGTAACTGAAATCCTCGAAGAAGTCTGTTGGGTTTTGGTTGTTTGTTTTCAATATTACTTTTACAAAATACTCCATCCAGCTCACTCGGCAGGTAACTAGGAACACTATGGAACAATTCTAAGACTGCATTTTAAGTTGCTGTGTATTTAGTGAGATAAGAAACTAGCCATTTTTAATGAAAAAATGAACTTCTGTATATGACCTTCCCAGTAATCATGTTTACTATACATTTTTTTTAATTGGAAAACAGTACCAAGGAAAAACATAGGTAAGACGATTACTACACTGCTTTTTTCCCCAGGATAGGACAGTGACTCTTCATTTTCATTACTCTAAGTCCCAGAGCCTGTGAAGTACATCCATGGCTTCAGCTCCCTGAACTCAAAACCATTTGTGAAGATACCAGAAAAGAAAAACAAAGCAAATATTTTATTGAATTTCCCAAATAAGACAAATTCAAAAGATTAAATTTGATAATTTTAAGATCTAAGTACTCAAACACTTCCAGTAACCTGAAACAGCACTGTTGATGAAGTTTTACACTCAGTGGAGTATACACCTAAGTTCTGTTCTTTCAAACGTCCCCAGACAAAAATCAAAAGCTGTCTGACCAAACAGCTTGCTCAAGTATTCAACAGATCTGGTGAAGGTACCATATTTTTTTAACATGTTACGGATGCTACACTTTGTTCTGTACCCCCTAACTCTCCTTCTTGTGCAAAAGGAATTACTAGTCCTACCAGACAAAATAAACCCTACCTTCGTATGTTAGGGAAAGTTATGTAAAATACTGTCCAAAATTGGCTGCTGTTACACAGCAAAATTCTCAACCACTGTGTGCTGCTCTGCAAGTATACCTGCTCAGTATCTATCACGTATGTATAAAGTTCTCAAAATACACCTCATCTTTAATCTCCCTGCTATTTGCCATGGGAACATGAGGCAACAGGCAAGCTTCCCATATTTAGCATCACTTCCCCCACAACCTTACGACACTTACACTAGATATCTTATACGCAGGACACTGCATGTGCTTTTGCAAGACATGCACTCTTCACGGCATGAAGCAAAGGAACTAAGAGATTCCAACATGCAAAACAACTTATCCCTTGACATTCAAAAAGTAATCACAGACGAGCAATTTCAAATTCTTCTACAGAAGTGCCTGTGCCCAGTCCAGAGCTAAAAACCCTGGGTGTCCAAGATGCTGTATTCAGTCACTGATTTTATAAGTTTCACGTGCCCAATAACAGCATCATCTCACCCCTCCAAAGTTTCTTCCTTCATCTCATGCTTGATGGACTGAAATAACCAGTTCCCATCTTCAGGAAAAAAAACCCATGCTGGTTTGCAATGCTGGGCCTTAACTGATACTGTAGAGATACAAACATTCCTGTCCTATCTTTTGGCCTTATTTTGCTACTGTAAAGCATTCCAGATTAGATGAAAAGTTTAAGATATCTGTGACAAATCAAACATATGTTCTGGGGAAGTGATACCACACCAGCTTGTTGTGGGGGGATTGAAATGATAAGACCTCTGCCACAACGGAGCACTGCTGCTATTTTTCCCCAACACCTGTGGGTGGGAGGCTCATGATGGCACACTGCAGTTCTATGCTGTAGAACAAATTATACACAGAGAATAACTGTACACAGGAGAACAAATTCTGATCACACTGTTCACTTGGAAAGAGCTTAGAAATTGCATATATATGCGTATGTAAAATTCTGGAAGTGTTTCCCTTCAAATACTGTAAACACACACATTTCAGAAAAGTTTGTGTGTGGTTCATCTTACCTGAACCCACCTATACATCCTGATCCAGGGATCCCCAGTAACCTACAGATAACACCGGTTAAAACCGCGGCGTTAGACCAGTTCCCTAGGCAGTCTGACGAGCTGAGTGAGCTCTGCTTTAATTACACCCCTCAGAGCCTATTCAACAGTTAAATTAAGCAACCTACAAACTTTGCAAGAGACCTTATGTACAGATGTACTTCCCACCTAAGCTTTCTAAGGTAAGGAACTAACAGAGCACAGAACCGTACAGCCCTGTTCTATCAGCATTTCTGTATGGGACCAGCCTTCTCACACACCTTCCACAACCAAGGAGCATCCAAAAGAGCAGGGAATGAAAATGAGCAGGAATCTGTGAACCAAACCATGGAGATTAGCATGCAAGGAAGAAACTGGATGAAGCTATAAACTGTAATTTACCAAGCCTAAACCTGTCCAAAGCCTACATTTTCATCACTCATGTTAACATAAAGATGAATAATACACCATGACAGAAAAGTCTGAGAAGCTAATTTTTTATAGCTAGCTTAAAAACTGCAAGTTAATTACAAGTGTTAATACTTAAACCCCCCAAACTATCAGAAACACACAATTACAAACCAAGTAAAAAACAACTACAGAACTGGAAAAGTTTAAAGACATTTTTAGTTACAAAAACCTTACTACAAGTAAAAAGCACTATATGCAATATTTGTTATTGTGTTCTCTTTGTTCCCACACACTGGGAGTCTAGTAAAGTCTCTAAGCAACAGTGGCAAACTAAGGTACACGAAGTGTCATCTTCAAAAGTATTAGTTCCAACAACACAAATTATTCAAAAGATTGCACAAATTTGAAAAGTTTAACCAACAGCGTAAAAAGTGAAAAATGTATTTTAAGATTTCCTAGTTCTAGATCAAGAAAAACTCCACCCTTGATGCCATCAGAATGCACCGACCTGTTGATGGAACTATTCCCGAGAGCGCTCGGGGAGGGTGCAGCACACAGGCTACCGGCACCTCCCGAGGGACACGCTGTCACAGCCCCTACACAGCCAGCCCACAGCACTGCCCACGAGCCGCTACCTTTCCCCTGGCCGGCGTTACTCCCCGGCAAGCAGGCGCACAGGACTCCCTTCCACGCACAGCGACGGCCGGAGGCAGCTCTCCCCGTCATGGGGAGCGGGGGGGCTCATGGCGGTTCCGCGCACAACAGCCGGGCCCGGGGCAGCGGGCAGCCAGGAGCGGCCGGGGGGCGCGGGCCGGCCNCCGCCCCTGGCCGACGCAAGCCCCGCCCCTGCCCAGGGGCCGCGGGGGCGCGCAGGCGGCCCGTGCAGCCACCCGCGCCAGAGGGGAGGGGAGANGGAACTATTCCCGAGAGCGCTCGGGGAGGGTGCAGCACACAGGCTACCGGCACCTCCCGAGGGACACGCTGTCACAGCCCCTACACAGCCAGCCCACAGCACTGCCCACGAGCCGCTACCTTTCCCCTGGCCGGCGTTACTCCCCGGCAAGCAGGCGCACAGGACTCCCTTCCACGCACAGCGACGGCCGGAGGCAGCTCTCCCCGTCATGGGGAGCGCGGGGGCTCATGGCGGTTCCGCGCACAACAGCCGGGCCCGGGGCAGCGGGCAGCCAGGAGCGGCCGGGGGGCGCGGGCCGGCCTCTGCCCCCGCGATCCCCCCCGCGATCCCCCCCGCAACCCGGCGCCGCTCCGCGCGCTGGTGTTACCGCTTCAGGCCCGACCCCCCCCATTTACGGCCGCGCACACTCCGCATCCAGCGGCTACACCCACGCTCCAGCCCGGCGCCCCAAAATGGTTCCCCCAGCTCCCCCCCCGCCGCGCCAGGCCGGGCCGGCTCCTCCCCGCTCGCGGTGCCCGCGCCCNCCCGGCCCCGCCCCGGCCCCGGGGAACGGACCCCTCCCGACGGACAAGTGCCTCTCCCCCAACAGCCACCGCGACGAGAGCGTTCCGGCCTTCGAACAGCGCCTGGCCTCCATTTCTCGCAGCACATTCGCACACACCGCTCCCCTCGAGAGTCGCCTCCGGTCCTGCGCGACAACAGCCGCGTGTGCGTTACACGTGTCACAAAGAAGCTGTGCTGCAGACACTGCTAGACTGACGGATCTAATAACTGCTTTCAAAAGCTCTACATTCAATTCAAAACTCTTCCAATACACGAGTTTCACTTCCTGCTCCGGGCTCTTTCAAGGACACTGCTCCATCAGCTTCTCCAGCGCGGACCTGTAAAGCACCCATTCACCAGGAATCCTCTCCACTGGCATACAGATCATCCAGTTAAGCAAAAGCATAATCATCTCAAGGAAAATGACAGATCTGGAACAATGTGACATATTTGAATATCCACATGGACTATTAAAAAAAATAGAATAGTTTAGAATAAAGAAGTTGGAAACCAAGTCAATACGCTGGTATGAGGCACACGCTGGGCTCAGGAAAGCTTAGGCATTACGGAATATGGATGTAATGACGACAAGATCATGGAAGGACCAGTTTCAGTGAAGGCAACAACAGAACACACTGCAATAAATTGTTCTGGTGGCATAAAAAGTTACACTACAGTATCTGAGTAAAGACATCTTTAAAAATGCTTTCCTTCTCTTTGAAATTCAAGTCCTGTTCAAGGAAGACTGGAAGCTTGTCTCAGCCCTATAACATGTGCAAATAACGCCCCATTACTATTAACAAAACCCCCTAATTCGATACAAGGTACGCTTCAGCTTCGCCCCCAAACGTGCCCTATACAACATCCCCAGCAGTTTGGAGTCAAGAATGTTTCCAAGCAAAACAGAAAAGGTAAAGAAAACTGGCACAGAAATGGCTTTCGAAAAACTAAGAGCATGTTTGAGTGTGTCTTGAACATGCCCTACGCTTTCTCACCTGCAGCAAAGCAGCTGTCCCCAAGACAAAACCCAAAGACAAGGTTTTGTCCCCAAGACAAGACCTGTCCAAAGCCCTTGGACAGGTTAGCTCATCCTGTGTGCTCTTCACTACACTCTTTGCTTGTTTGATATAATACATAATGCCTGGAGAGAGAAAGCCTTTGAAACCCCAGATAGGCAAAACAAATTACAGTGAGAATGGGAAGACGCAATCAGTTCACTGTTTAAAAAGCTCAGCTGAGGTGCAGACGTAAGAAAAGCAGTTTAAAGAGAAGTTCAAAAAGATGATGTACCCTCACATGCCACAGAATTAATAACAGTATATAGGAACAGATCTGATAGCCTTTCAGCTTCTCATCTTTCAAAGGTGTTAGCTTCAGACACCATCCTAAAAATCACATCTCCTGCGTTTCACTGAAATACGGGGCACCTTTGACAAATTCAAGATAACATCATCCACTTCTCCAAAATCTTCACTCATATCAAATAGATTAGCCTTGGGTTTAACATTTTAATGCGTGCTTTTGAGAGGATAACTGAATATTTGTTCTGGAAAAAAAAACATTAAAGTTCTGTATAGACACCTTAATGGCTGTAAGGGGGGAAAAAAATCTCACTATATAATGCTGAAGAGTGATGCAAAGACAGGAAAAAGTGCCTTATCATAAATGTCTCTATGTGATGCAGTAAAGTATTTTTTCAATCCCATTTCAGAACTAATTGAATTCAGAGACTGCCATTCAAAATGTTTTCTTAATGCACTAAAGCCACTAAAGTAATACAAAATCTTTCAGCTTTTTCAACTGTACAATCATGTTTGAAAATTAGACTTTTTAAAAAACAATACCCTGTCACAGAGCGCTGGAGATAAGAATATTTCATGACAGTGTTCAAAGTTGTGAAAAAGACTGATGGGTTACTTTTTTCAAGATGCAATATAAGCCGAAGAATGTCAAAACCCAAAAGCTAAATGAACTGTTGAAAATACTCATTAAACAGGTGTAAGAAAGAACTTAAAGGAAGATGCAGAAAGATTAGCCAATATAGTCAGATATTTGCACAATGTAATATCATAAACAATAAATATTTTGTAAAATATTATAAACAATAAATTTACAAGATTGAAGAGTCACTAATATTTCTTTGGTGACGGAAGGAAGGTTTCATGAATGCAACAGAAAAAGAAGTGTGTGTATATTTAGAAACAAGAATGGGGTGGGTGGGTGTGTACACATACAAGTACACACAAAGTACATAATATCATGCCCAAGAAACTGCCAGTGTTACTGATACAGAAGTCCCAAGTGAGTATTATCTTGAGAATGAAGGTAATTAAAAAGCACTATTCATTCCGATTAAAAAAGGGCACTAGTGTATTTTAAGTAGGGAACTTTTTTGCAATTTTTAAAGTAGCATTAGCTTAATTTTATACTAAAATTTTCTAGGATACCATATTTTGTACCATAGCCGCTCAGTTATGGAAAGTCTAAGGACAACATCTATAGCACTACAGAAAAGCCAGCTTTTCAACTACATGTACGTATATTGCTGAAAATAATTTTCCAAGGAATCTACCTTTCCTCTGTCCCCTCTTGCACTCGTAATTGTCAGTGTACAGCAAAAGAGAAGGGAAAAAGGTTTTAGCACGCTCTAGTGAAAATATTATATATTGCCCTCACCACCACCAAAACCACACTGCAGCAAACACATTTAACATGAAGTGTATTATGTGCAAGTCTCTCAAGAAAACAGCTTGGGATTATTTTTTAAAATTTAAATAAAAATCAAAAATATAATTTTTTTCTAAAGACATTTTAGGGCCCAAGGTTTCTCCATTTTGAAGTCTATCAAATTATCTCTCACAACTCTTGGGAGATGGTAGATCACAAAGGCCTGGCATAGTTAATATCAAATGCATGCCTGCTCCTGCAAATCTGACAACATGGGACACAGCAATGTACATCCCTGCTTATACACAGCCTCTCTACCTACTAGCCTTCTTCAAAACTTTTAGAGGACAGTTCATTACATAAATTATTAATCAACTACATAACACAATTTAGTTTCTATGCACTCTGTTTTTGATTCATGCATTATAAATTTGTTCAACCCTTCCAGACATTGTTTTCTTTAGTGCCCGTAACTATATGTTATTTAGTTATTTCAGACACCTCAGGGGCTTCTCTTTTCCTCCATAATAACCAAAACCCAGAGCAATACAACGTAATAGAGCATTACAAAAGAAGACAAAAATAATCTTACAAAATTGAGGCAAGTCTCATGATGATTTCCTTTTCCAAAAATGTCATCTGCCCAGCTCATCTCCTTTTCATATAAAATTACAACTCCCACTACCTTATAGTGACCTACCCTGCCTGAAATTGCAGGTAGTTCTTTTCTTGCACCTCAAGACACTATACCAACCCCTCCTTCCAACCATCAGCAGAGGAAATCCTGATGGATTTATAGAATCATGGAACCAGTCATCCTCTTCGTGGCTACCTCTGCAGTGAGCCGCCAGACCTTAACGCTGGGTTTTTCTGATGCTATCATGTATGTTCTCTTGTACACAACATGATCACCAATTGAGTCATTGCCAGTGGACAGTCCAGATCTCCAAAATTCAAAGCATGCTATGTGGCAGATGCAGGTACTAACACAAACAGTATTGTTACGCCCATCAAATTATAGTGACCTGTTTCTAATACAACATGAAAACCTGAGCCGTGGTTAGCGCTGTTTGACTTCTGCTTCATTGCTATCATTAACTATTTCTCCTGCCTATCTATGCCAGAATATTAAACATCTACCCAGGTCATGGGTTTTTTTAGCTATCAAAGATTTTCTTTCCAACAACTTTATATTATAAAGTAGGAACAGTTCCCTATAGAAGATATACAACAACCACATGAAAATCGTATTAGCAAGCAACTACTACCACGACTATAGCATTAATTTTCAAATGCAATAAAGAACTTCAACAAAATAAAAAAGTATATAACCCTTAATCTAGCCAACCACAGTTTTTCATATTCTAGCGAATCAAGATATAAGTTATCATGGAATATTGGAGAGTATACTGCTATGATACTCAGTCTTGCAAAGACAGACAAGCTGAGGAACAAAAGTTCAGAGAAAAACACAACTAACTGAAAAAAACCCCAAATTTTACTCTAGAATGAAAACTAGAAATGTCTGATCAACAGCAGAAGCCTGAGTTTGGACCACTCACCCTGTACTATATAATTAGAGAACATCTCAGTTTTCACGTGTCTTATAATTATATGTAGCATTAAGTAAGGAAACAGGTTTCTTTGTAAATTCAGACCAACAACAAATTATAAAGGAAAATAGGATGTTTATATCCCCCATCTTTTGAACTTGGAAGGAGAAGAAGCAGGACAGAAAGCAAAAGCTAGGGGAACTATACAGGAAATTCCTGAAAGTTCAAGCTATACTAGAACAAATTTATCAAATGCCACTGCTAGAAAGAGAAAAATGCATCAATACATTAAACAAACTCATATAAGCAACAATAGGCAAAAATCATTGATATTTGGTTATCTATTGTAATAAAAGAAAATTAAGGCGCAAACTGGCTAATAAAACAATCTTTTTGAAGATATATAGTTAAACAAAAATATGAAGAAAAAGAACCATTTTAAAAATACAAATCAAAACCAAGTGCTTGTGTTAAAAAGATCATGAATGGACCATGGACTTCACCATATTTTTCCTTTTGAAAACAAGCAAATAACTTATCTTGCTAACACTACCAAATCCCACAGAGGCGTGAAGATGGTGACACAGAAATACTTCACAAAGCTGTACACTGCACACTCTTGCACTGTACCTGAAGTGGTGCTCTGTGACAAAAGCCTCCTCTTTTCTCCGTTCTCTAGCTCTGGACCCTCAGTGCCAGTATCGGTAGTCAGTCAATGGTTAGAAGCCTTCCTTGACACAGGACACCTGAACCTCTAGCATGTCCGCACATGGAACCTACAGCATGATAAAATATGGTATGAGCTCAAAACAGCAGCTGTCCCACACTAGCCTTCTCAGATACCAAACTGAACATGCGTTTCTACAGCCTGCCATAGTTTGAGCACAGTGAAGCTAACTGAGATAATACAGAAGTACAGGTTTCAAAATAAAGATGACAGAAACCACAGAATCTAGCAAAATAAAGAAAAACTTCATACAAAAATTCAGACAACTCTATGCAAACTGTTTTTCCTGTTATTTATTTTATTTTTAGTAATAACTAGCTTCCTTTCACTGTGCACAGAGCACACTGAACTGAGCTGCATCAGGATCATTTTCCAACAATAATTCAACCCAGTAATTTCTACAAACACAGGTAAACAGTTACTTCTTTAAAAGTTCCAGACATAGCATATTGCAATAAAAAGTAATGCAGGCATAGAGGAGGATCAGCTACACAGTGAATTAGTAACAGCACTAGAAAGAAAAGCATGTTATTTTTCATGCTGTAACATATACTACCATTCAGAAGTATCTAAAGTAGAAAGCACTTAATTCTGTTCTACAGGATATCATAGATGGGCTCTGTATACAACTGCACCCTATTAGTAAAAAACCACCAACACCAAAAAAGGAAAAAAAAAACAACACCACCCCTCTGTAAGTGTTAACAATGAATCCTACCGAGTGTTACAATTTGGGGACTGTGTTTCTTTCCTCAGTCTGATTTTGTACAAACTACACTCTCCACTGCATACTGTAATTGCCACACAATATTGCATCACCATTCCTGTGTCTGTGGCAGAGACAGGGAAGAGGGTGTGGCAAAGAACTGCCTACCTTAATTCAGTAAGACTAAACTAAAAGAAGTACCTGTACTTTGATGCTTCTTCAAATACAAAGTCTTTCTGTGATAACTACTCCATTCAAATTCAAAACCTATTTTACGCTCAATATGTTTCCTGCACAACTAAGCAGTACTAGGAAGCAGCCCATCAAAATAATCAGACCTGATCAAGGAGGACCTGGCCTATAAAAGAGACTGATCACGACACAGAAAGCTGCTCTGTAGGAGGCAGGGCAGGATTATGCACGTTGACTATTTTTATGAAGATCTCTCTATCACGTGCATTGCTTAGGTTCATACACCTTTCCATTTTAAATAATAATTTATTCTTGTGATCATTAATTTGTTCTGTATTCCTGTATGCAGCCCTGATGATGTTGGAGCCCTGTAAAGAATGACAATCTGACCTACGGAGGTTGAACACACAGGGGAGGGCTTGGAGAACTGAGATACTCATTCCAGAGTACAGATCCTGGTGCCTCAAGGTATGCCAAACACAAAACCTACACATAAGCACATCCAGCATNTTTTTTAAATTCAGATATTTAATCTTCAGAAACAAGAACATTTAGAAGACCATCAGATAAATATGTCTATTTTATCATGTGCACGCAACACAAAGAGAATAAAATGCACAACATTCTAAATGTAATGGATCAAGTCTACATTTTTAAAACAGACATTTCTACATTTTGGACGTTAGATTTCCCTACTATGGATACCTAACTCAAAAGGAAAGCTGTGGAAATCTGAGATGGGACACAGGCTTTTGCGTTTTGTTGTTATACTAAAGGTAGAAAACAAGGGGCATTGAAATTACTTACATTATAACAAATGTAAGACCTTAATAAAAGACGTAAAAAAAAACCACAACGGCATTTTTACATTTCTGATGGTTCCAAACTTTTCAGTACTTCATTTCTTTAAACTCACATCTTCAACTTGCCTTGTGTTTCTAGCATCCATTCTCTGAAGTTTAAGTGAATTAAGTTTTCCTAGCTCATCAGTTCTGAATCAACTGTTTCTGTAGTATTGTTGTGCAAGGATTCAACTGCTACCATTAAAAACTTTTTAAAAATCATTATTACAACGTCACTCAAATTCTCAAACTTGGCTACTGACGAGCCTACCACAGTCATGCTCCTGCAAAAAGCTACATCTCTACTTCTTTTCATGAAAACATCAGTGTGGCTATATGTCACAAATAAGAGCACTCTTCCTGCAAGCATTATCAACTTGAGGCATCAAGAACAGAAATTGGTTGAACTCTATAGACCATCATATTACATGAAAAGATTGAGCATTCCTTGAAATTAAAAAAAAAAAAAAAAAAAAAAAAAAAAAAAAAAAAAACAAAAAAAAAACAAAATATAAATAAAAATATAAAAAAAAAAAAAAAGGGCATGGGAGACCTGGGTGAGACCTGGGTTTAGTTCCTGCTCTGTCACAAGTTTCTGAGTCACCACAGGCAAGTACCTCCCTGCCTTTTACAGGTTTTAAAATAGAATAAGTAGCTGTAAGTCTCAGACATTAATGCAAAAGGGAATGAGTTAACTTGATAAGGATACTAAATTAACTCTATAGACCCTATTCAAATTTACTTCAGGTTAGTAATAATTAAATATCATTATACACTAAAGGACACAAATTATTTAACATCTCTGTTTTTACAGTCAGCAATAGCCAAACTCCAATCACTGTTTACTTTCCAACTCCTGCTCACATATCTGTAACTGCCTTCTGTTCATTCCAATACTTTGTACATCAAAGAGACAAATTAGGGAGACATTGGCAACACTCTTCTCACTAATTCTATTGTATCTAATCTGAAGGCCTCCTTCTGAGACATCAACTCCATGTTGACATTTTATGGAAAGCAAATAACCTTTCTTTAGAGGGATCCTTGTATTACCAAAAAAAATTGCCTCAGCTTTCTTTGTGAAGATCCAACTACCCAGCTTTTGAAGCAAGCAATTCAAATTCAGCAGAAGAAGAGCTCTCAGGCAAGAGAATTATATGTTCTTTTATTGACATTACATTCTGATCAGGTATATTTCAATCCTAAATAAAAGGCACTCAATATTTCACTTATTTGCACTGCTTGGGAAATGCTTCATGGCATACAAAATTAAAATTCAACCATAATCACTCTGAAGCCAGGCCTAAGTGTGCATCAGAAAATAAAACACAAAATATTACAAATGGTTAGGAAATGAGAGGGGCAGATGTATCTTTCTGCTACTTCATGCTCTCTTTTGTCATCACTTTCTAAATCCAACACCTGTCACTATGTCCTCCACAAAATATTGTCCTCTCTTCTGTTACCTACCTAAATCGAAAACCCATGTCTATGTTGCACTGCTGAATCCTGAACATCAAATCCTACCAAGGACTCACTATCTATCGCGTAACTCTAAATATAATTACTTTTTAGCTTTTTTTCTTCTACAGGAGAGTTACAAAAATAAAGTTGGAAGACCAAGCATTCAAAAATTAGGAAGTAAAAGATTTAAAGTTTCACAGGCAACCATAAGGCTACTTCCTTATATGCATACTAAGGAACAGTCTTCATGAAAGAAACTTTTTTTCCCCATACTCGACTTTTCTAGTAGGTGAACACCTGTACATACATGGAAAAATTATGATTGTACAAGGAACAACTTTTCCTTCAACAGACCACCTGATTTTAAAATAAAGCTGTTTAAGTCAGCAGCTGGTTTTAATATGCATAGAAGTGCTCTCAAAATTACTGTGCTACAGATGCTGTTTCAGAAGCATGTCCTTCTCAACTTCTGTTACGGAATGCACACTTTTTACTTGTAAAAATTCCTTTCTTACGATTATACTTGACCTAGCACAAAGCCAGACTAAAATTTTATAGTACACCATCAACATCTGCCAGCCAAATTATTCCCTAGTTACACCTGTGCAACCAGTCTTCAAATTACATCCTTAACATACTTGCGTAATCACAGATATCGGCCATATAGAGACAAACCCTACACAAATTAACTCTCAACTGCATTGACACCTTCATGCACCAAAAAGGGAAAAAATTCCTGTGAACACAAGTAATTTTGTGGCTCTAATATTTCTTTTATATATAAATATACGCATAAATATTTCAAAATAAAAAGTCATTCAGAAATCAAAAGATTAGTTGAGCATTTTCACAGCTTTTACAAGACCACTGCACATACACATAAGGAGGAGGAAAGGAACAAGACTTAAGGCTCATATATAGGCAAAAGTGAACAAGTTTACATGAAATTAAAAACTAGCTTTAGTTAAACATAAGAAATTTATATTGTACACCTTGAAGTGGGGCTATATACGTGTCAGCACACAAATGCATATCGAAGCATGTTTCAACCATGATTTCCAAAACAACATTATGTAATTTAAGAAGATTAAAATACCTCATCATCAGGACTGTAGCAAATTCTGAGTCCTATGTCTGGTANAAAAAAAAAAAAAAAAAGACAGGAGGTAGTGAAGTTTGCAAAAACAAAACAAAACAAACCAAACCCAAAAAATACATGGAGTCCATTTTCACAGATCTGAGGACAGGATTAAGATCTCGGTTTTAAGCTGATACACATTATCTTTCAAAGAGAAAGTAGGAGCATTACATGTTTTAAATATTTTAATAGCACTTTTAAGACCTCCTTGGTTACAGTATTTCTTAAGAGCTTTTGGATATCATTATAAGCAACTGAAGAAAAATGGTTCATCTATAGCACAAAGAACAATCCACCAGATACAGGCACCGCGACTCCAGGCACACACACACAAGATGTCAGAGCGCAATTCCACCATTTCTACAACAAACAAAAGCAAGCTGCCATCAAAATGAATGGTTGTGCTGCCTGCCTTATACCCATTAGCTTCCTTTAAGGTAACATTCAGCAGGATCAGTCTTGCACAGTTACGTGAGTGCTTACACTGGCATACCAGGGAGACACCAAAACCAAGCTGGCAACGGAGAACAAGACCATTCTTTCTTAGATGTAAGTCTGCACTTTCACTGAGCCTGAGTGCACCCACGACAACAGAGGATGACATCTCTTGCAGCAGCACTGGCTCTTACATTACCATGCAGCAAGCTACTCTGGGAAGTGAACCAGATCAGTTACCCACTCCTCACAGGTGATTACTTTTCAGCTACATTTGGGCCTAAAAGTGGCCCATTTCACATTCACATTGGTGACAGCACCAATGCAAGTTATCACTGGCAGCCTGAACAGGAGAAACTGTCTTTAGCTACCACAGAACTGTACCCTGGATGTGCTACAGCTTGTGCAGTGCTATATCTTCTACTATTTCTTCTTTCCTAACACTGATGCGTTAACAGCAACTAACCACATATTTTAGAAATAATGCTAACCAGCTTTTAGAAAAATCATATGAAAAACTAACATTTAATACATACTTCACACTAGTACTTACATCACATTTCAGCTTAAAGCAATGTGTACTAAGATTTACAAAACAGAACTTGGAAACCTCAATTTTCTGTTGTCAACCCCTTGCAAAATACAGAAGACAGAACCTTCCCTCATGAAAGATCCGTAACACAGAGTAAATAGAAAACAACAAAGATAAGCCTTTTAATACACCTACATTTCTAAGCTAGACATCAGCTCTAGCAATTTTTTACATAAGGGAATTTATTTTCAAGCTTTGCCTCCTCTAATTTAACACTAAATTGTTTTAAAATACTCCTACTACAGTTAAAACCTTTTCAACCTTTTCACAATCTGTACATCAGCATACAATTTTCCTTCATATATAGTTTTCCCTTGACATATGTCATCTGAACACGTATTTGAAAACAGCTCTTTAAGAAGTGCGGCATTTTAAATGCTACTCCCTGACAGCATTAAAAAAACAAAACAAACACTGAAAAGCCACTGTGGTCTTTCATCAAGGACTAAATGAATTTTTCCTCTGTTTAGTACTATATGCAAGAACTGTAGGAAAGAACCTTAAAATATTAACTTAAATATTTCATGCCACACAAAACCAAGTTCAAAGAACTGCTGTTTCACTTTAAAGAAGCTGATGACTAATTCTTTAAGCAGCAGAAGTTATCACTACACTCTCCTTGTTTTTCTTGACATCTCAGCAAGGTCATCAATTGTTACAAGAAAAGATATAAACCTGTTTCTAGATAAGGCAAACAAAAAAAGAAATGGTCAACAACTGTTTGTAGATGATTTTGCTGTTCTTTTTACATCAATTTCACTATAGGAATATAACCACAGTAATTTTTAAAAATGCATTACCAGATACAAAAGGACAAATACAGTCTTCACCATTAAAATAATATTTTACTTCCCCTCTGAAAACACAGCCAACCTCAGCTTCCCTTCTACAAAGAGAAACAAGTCAAAATCAGAAGTGCACCATTTGGTTAACTGCAATTATCTAGCACTTTATCTGATTAAAGTACTGTGGAATTAGTAATCAAATCTCTCAATAGGCATAAATTTCAAATAGTTGTCCCAGGCATTACAGAAGCATAGTATGTAGTCTGGATTAGAACTAGAAAACATATCTATCTCTAGGTTTTGTCTTTCTTTACCTAGTATAGTTAACAGTTAAACACACTATAGCACAGTGTAAAAAAAAAACTACAGGTCAATGACTTCGGAAGATTTTTGTTACATGAACTTAAGTGCTACTAGGAAAAACTCAGGTAAACCTGCAGTAACATCTCACAATAACACCACAGTATCTATGCATTTCTCTCCATTTCTAGCCCATGATGTAAACAGAAGGCATACACCAAAAATAATGTCATGATAAAAATGTAAATGTACATTTGGAAAAAAAAGAATAAATTGCTTGCAGTGAGTTCTCCTATTAATGAAACAAAACACTTTATTAAGATAACAATGAGTCCACCTGTCGTGTATTACTGTTAGAATCTAAAGGGATATCTTGTATTATTCTTTTTTTAATCACAATGTTTTCACTCTTAATACTGATTTTCCTTCAAAAACCAAAGCAACAAAAAAGAAAAAAAATCCTGTAAAAACTCTCTCCTGTGTCTATAATTTTCATGATGTTTAAGACTGTAACTGCAACTGTTTTCTGCAGCAGGCAGCACTTAACAGCACCAACCAGAGATTCAGGTAACTACAGTCACCAGCTGGAAACACACTTTTCACTTTGGCTTCCTCCAGAGTGGGCATATGCATCACAACTGCAGAACTGAGTTCCTTACGTGTGTCCAGAATTCCAGGTATCATCGATCTACCTTGACTATTTCGTTTCAGCTTAGCTCCTGAAAATGAGTCAACCATTAAACCAAAACACACACTAACAATCTAGTTGGCAAAACTCAGTACAACTTTTAAAACTAAGTTACAAGACTACAAACATTACTACAAACAGAAAAAGAAAGCAAAACAATTCCAACTTAAAATTAAGAACATCATGTTTCTCATAAGAGTTGCACGTATAGTCTTACAGAATGTTTTAGGTGAAGACCAGAGTTCATAAAATTATCCTACTTGATCCCTTTGTTTTCAGACCAGAAAGAATTCCTTCTTACATGAACATGCTCACGCTCCCCTCTCTTCCACATTAGAGGCAGGTGTCTTTGACATCTGAGGAGTACCTCTTTCTCAAGTCACACTAAGCAGACAGCAGCAATTATACTCAAACATAACTACAGAAAGTACTTGTGTTATTTAAAATATTCATTCTCCTTAGTTTTTGTCTTCTTAGGTGGAGCCACTGAATTTCAGAGCTAACTCCCCTAGTACAGTCCAATTAGACCACAGCATTAAAACCTTACCAACAGAAATGACATTTACAGACAATATATTTTGCCATGACATCCACCTTCAAGATCAAAATGCTTGTTTTTTCATCAGTTTCAAAATTCTGGGTCACAACAGATTCCAAAAACTATACCACTGATGGGTGACTCTTATCCTTGTGCTTTCCTGTATAACCTTTCACTGCTGTGAAATGCGCTAAAGATATTTAAGAACATTAGTTTCCATTGAAGTTAACGCAATTATAATTTCTAGTACTCAATTTTACACCAATGTTACAGTGCAGAACAAATAATAAAAGTAGAACTAATCAACTTATGCTCTAGGTATACTCCTTAAAGTTTTTTTCTGCAACAGATGACTAGTCCAGAGATGCAAGTTTTATCCTAAAAGCCTCTGTATTAGTCTACCTGCATTCCAATAACTCAAATCGTCTTGAAGACCAGCCTGAAGAGCCCATGGTTGAGAAGAGTCCCTTCCATTTTTCTTCCCTCTCTGGAATGCACTCTACTAGCCTCAGAGTTTAGAAGGGAGATAAACAGACAACCGAAACTATGTCCTGCGCGTGGAATATCCCATGTCCTTCACAACCTAGTCCAATTAGCTATGAGCTTCCTAACATCCACTCATCTGCCATGTTAAACAAATTAAGTCACTTTATATATTTATTTAGTGTATGAGTAAACTGCTTCTTACAAAAGGAAAGTAGTATTCACCCAGACCGGTTGAAATAGAGACTGAAGAGAAAAAAACAGACAAATATTGTATGTTTACACTTACAAATAAAACATGAACTTATAATAAAAGTATCACCAGCTACCACTGTAAAAGAAACTTTGTTGTTCTCCTAAGAAATACTTAGGATCATGTGCCTTTCACTACAAACACTATTGTTTCCTATCCTTTTAAAAACGTGGAGAAGGAGAAGCAGAAAGAATGAAGATCCTTTAATTGCGCAAGGGAAGCTGTGGGATGAGCAAGAATCTCCCCTACTCTTTGCTCTCACCGGCTTAGAGAAGCAGAAAACAGAAGGCTTCCCAGGACATGTCACAGACGGGCACTCAGCGGCCCATCTACTCCAGCAACCTGTTTCCCGCGGCTGCTGGGCCCGCCGGGACACACGCACAACAGGCCGCCGCTGGGAGCCCGGCGGCCCCCATTCCCGCCGCCACGGCCCCGCTGACCTTCGCCGGGCCCCGCTCCGCTCCCGCGAGCACAAAGCGCGCCGCGCGGCCAGGCCGAGGCCGGGCCCACAAAGGGGCAGCAGCCCTGCGGCCGAGGCGGTGCAGGCCCGCGCGCGCCGGGCCCTCCGCAGCAGCCGGGCCGCCGCCTCAGCCTGGCGCACAATAGCCCAGCAGAAGGGCTCGGAGCCGCCCGCCGGCGCTCTCCTCCTCCCCTCGGGACCCGCGGGTCCGCCCGGTGAGGACAAGGGCCCGCCGCGCCTCGCTCCCTGGGGCCAGGTTGCCTCTGCCCCCCATCGCGGGCGGCGGCGCGGGGCCCGGCCACCAGCAGGAAACCGGACGCCCGGGCTTGCGCTTAGGCCGCGCCGGGGCCTTGTCCCGACTACTCCTCTGCGGCCGCCGCGCCGGCCCCGGTGGGGCCTTTCCGCGGGCGGCCGGCGGTAGCCCCGGCGCAGAGGCCGGGTGGGGAGAAGGCCCCGCCGGGAGAGCCGGTCTCTCCCCCCTCCGAGGCCGCTCGGCCTCCCTCCGCGGCGCGCTCACCTGTGGGCGCTGGGCTGGGCGGGACCCCGCTGAGGCGGCCTGGCTCCCCCGATCGTGCGAGCTGCGGGGCGACTGGCTGTGCCGCTCTCGCCGAGACGCTCGGTGCCCGGCCCGACCGCCCGAACCGACCGCGCGCTCGCTCCCTCCCTCTCGCTGCCGGCCGAGGAGACACCGCCACGGGGGCGCGCCAGCTGCGGCGGAGCTCTCCTGCCTGCCAGGCACGCTCCCGAGGCGGGCGGCAGCGCGCACGCGCACCCGGCAGTGGCGCGCGGGCCGGGCTGCCCCGCTCCCGGCGCGGACCAACCGCCGGGGAACAAAGGCCGCGCGGCTCTGCTCCGCGGGGAAGCTGCGCGGCCGCTGGCAGCCTTCAGCCCCTCCGTGCAAAGGCCCCTCCGTGCTTTCACCTGTTTCCCGGGTGCAAGGAGAGGCCGGCTCTTACCTGTGCCGCCGCCGAACCCCGCTAGGGTCACTCGGCTCCGCCGCGGCCCCGAGAGCGAGCGAGGCCGGGGCAGCGCCGCGTCCTGGGGCAGGGAAGAGGCCGGCCCTCGGCCCCTGCCCCCGGCGGGTCCTAGTGGCGGCCCCTTGCCGGTCAGCGGGAGCGCTCCTGCGCCCAGAGCGGGTGTTCTGGCACGCCAGCATCGGCGGGGGCACGGCCTCGCGGGGGCCTGGCACGAGGGCTGTTACCTATTTTGAAAATCCAAAGTGGCCTTTCTTACCGAGGCCGGTATCGTCCAGGGCAGGAGCATTCGGTGATTTTAAGGGGCTGCTAACAACAAACCTCTCCTCCGGTCTCTTCAAAGATTTTGCATAATTCAGGTTAGGCCCCAGTCCAGCCATGCCCCCAGTACATAGGTAACTTTCAGCACACAAACTGGATGACATTAATGTAATGACTGGTGTGCTCACATGCACCTTGTTGGATTAGAGCCCTGTTCATCTGAAGCTATTAAAAGGTTTGCCAGGAGAGCCACCATTTATTTTATTTTCATAAAAATATTTGGAAATGTGTATTTACTGTCTCATTCCAATTTTTGAATGACTGAAGCATTTTCTTGCCTAGTTTAATTGGTTATCCAGATGGTTCTCAATATCCTCCTCATTCCTTTTGATGACCAGAAAGCACTTCTTTTTGTATAACATTTTTATGTTCAATCTGCCAAATCTGCTCTTATTCAGAGGTTTTTGGGACTAGTTTTAAGGCAGCTTCTCAGAAATACATCACTGTAGTGATGCTGTACAATATGTGCCAAACCCACTATTTAAGAACTATCCCAAGTATAGATAATATCAATTATTTATTATCAACAGATGACAACTATAAGAACTTAACTCTTTTGCACATAATTTTTCCCTGCACGTTTTGTAGATATGCAGCGATCATTAAGCCTTTGCCTCCTTCATGAGGAGCAATACACATGGCAATGACTGCCAACCCATAGTTGGGTTGACTTACTGAATACTTAAGGTAATACGTTATGATTACATGAAGTATTTTTTTTGTCCTGGATGGGAAGGACACAATCCTGAAGCAACATGTTAGGAGTATTAGACTTTGTTTTTTTCCACCTTTGGTTTTAGTACAGAGTAGGGCCAATCATTTGATGTATTTTTAAACATGTGGAAGTCTATTCAGTAGTGGAAACTTTAAAAAAAGGTACTCTCCTCTAGACAACAAGGAAAAAAGCTTCTCTAAATAGTAGCAGTTAGTATTTTTAGATATGAGAATCAGAATGCTTATCAGTTCCAGTAGTCTATGTGGTTTCTTACAAAGTATCTCTGTGGTTAAGGCTTTGATTCTGCAAACACACACTAACTTTTCGCTAAAAAAAGGCAAGCTGACAGAGTCTCACAGTCCTATATCAGATCAATGTGTTGCTAGTTGGCCAGTAGTACTCAGCATTTGCCTTTCACTGAACAGAAACTAGTTCCTGAAGCAGTGAAACTAATTAAGCCTAGTTTTAATGGATTTTTCTCCTCTCTCCTCACCACAGGAACCTCCCACTTCACTCCCATGTTCCTGCTAACCTCACCTCTGAAATGCCTCCAGCTTGCCTGTATGCCTTAACCCTTTGTAGCACCCCAGCACACTCATGCCTGTAACTGACAGCTGCCCCAGAGGGAGCACTCAGCCATTTCCCAGCTGTGTGCTTACACCCACTGCTCCATCACCCAGTTCACATCTTAGAGCTCTCCAGCTGGCAGACCGGAGAGTTCACATTTCCCTCCTTCTCTCTACAGGACCACTTATCTCAGTTTTCCTCCACTATCCATCATCACACTTTTCAAGAAAGTTACAGGAACTTCAGTGTCTCTCAGACTCATTCCTCCTTCAAACTGAGGTGAAATCAGCCCAGGGGTTCAAAAGTTAGTAGAGGGTGCTGACTGGAACAGACCCCATGCCAAGTCTGTGCAAGCTGCGTTACTGTAAGCAATGAGAGTAAAAAGTCTCAAAGACACATTATGAAGTCATCCAGCTTCCTGCTCCATGGTAGAATCAGCTGTGCCTTCATTATTCCTGCCAGATGTTTGTCTAAACAGCTCAAAAATCCTCCTGCAGTAGGAATTTTTAAACCATCCTCTGTGTTTGTCTATCCTTATCATTGTTTCCCCCATGATATATAACCTGAATTTCCCGTTATTTTATCTCATTCTTGAAACACTTCAGTGAACAAAAACATTTTTCTCTTTTGAAGACTTTAATCTTCAGTAATTTACATCAGTTCCTTTCCATCTATAGGTCACCACTGCAAGACCTCTGATCATTCTTGACTTTTCTCTCTGCATACGCTGCAACTGCTCCTTTTATTCTTTTTTGACTATAGTTCTAGGAACTGGACACAGCACTCCAACCGAGGCCCTTTTAAATGCTGGGTAATAAAGGCTGACTCTATGGGCATGCCATTTAATTAGCAGTATCAAACAATATAGTAATTGCAAACTGAAGTCAGTTTTTTTAACATGAAGTTTTACTAATTACTAATTTTTGACATTATTTTTGTATGCATTGTTTAGTAGGAAAAGTACCTACTGTCACTATGGAAGTGTATAATACCACTGTGGTTGATAAAGTTCTGTATGTATGTATGCCTGCAGTTTAATGGGATTACTGTGTTTCCTTACTGGACAATAATGTCTGTAAGTCTTCAGTTTCTTATTAAGATACAGTACAATACTTTTTTCTCCTCTAAACTATTTCGTATTCATTTTGTAAAAGGGATAAACTAGTTCACACTATTTATGTGAGTTGATGTATTTTACAAAATTCATATATATTATTATAGTATACATAAGATTTTAAGTGAAAAGTCATTAGTAATATTTAATGTTTCTGTAAAACATTCTTCATTCTTCAAGAATGAAGAGAGTATTAGCAACACATGGCAGCAAACTTAATGCTCAAATTTTGTGGCTGGATCTGGTTTATTGGGCAGAAACACTGCTTCTGATCACTCAGAGTAACACTTAATCTCGGTACCTAAGTGCCTACGTCCTAAGCACCCAAACTCATTTCTAAGCTTGTCTGTAACAACACTGAAACTAGCAAAAATACACATATTTAAGTGAATTATGGCATTTTAAAGCCTCCAAAAGTAATGAATAATTAATTTTTACCCAGTTTTGAGTATCCTATTCTAACTACTTTTTTGTATTGAAATGAAAACATTAAGCCCTTAAGAAAAACTGTATACAATGTCCAACAAAACACACTTAGAGACTTCTGTAAAAAAGGTACCTGAAGGTAACATAGCACGCTAATTACAAATTAGTGATTACACAAATTACAAATGGGCATCTAAGACAATAATTCCTCAAAGTAATAACTACAGCATGACTTTACAAGAAAAAGGCTACTCTTCCTATGCAAACTGATACATTCCATTTACATAAATACAAATAAAAATATTTTTTAACCTTATTTTTTCTAGCCAGTTAGTATCTTCCCCATGCATATTAGCACTTTGGATGATTACTAATGATTTTTGCAGTCCACAGTTTCCCAGTATCACAGGAAGGAAGATGACAAGCCTTCAAATTTTGTCTCAAACATCTAGGAGGACTCTTAAAGACAATAATATTGATTAAAATGGAAGATCAGTTGCTGATTTCTACTGATCTCTTAATCCTTTATAAAATGCATATTCTTCACTGCCTAGGCTGCTAAACATCTCTATTCCCAAACAGTTTATTTAGGGACTTTGTGACAGCAAGAAAGAGAAAGAATACTACTTCAAGCAGTTCATAAAAAAAAAAAAAATCATCTTACTTTTCCAGGTAAACATTGATAGCCATTTCATATGTTTGGACTACACATTCATAATATAGTAACAAATCCTGAGCTAACAAGAATTCCACAAGAAAGCAATTTTGGGACAGCTGAAGGCTGTCATATAAACTGTTGACCTAAACCTAGTTTGTAAGAAAGCAATGAGATTTTCTGAAATGTATCTCTCACTCTTAACCTTCAAATCCTCATGCATATACAGGATTGCTGACTCCAGTAATTTTATTGATAAATACTTTACATGACAAAAGGCTTGGGATTTTTTCCTTGCAAGGCTACGTCTAACATCTGCAGCATTCAAATGATTCCCTCAAATTTGGTTTCCACTAAAAATAAGTGAACAAACAAAACCTTCAAAAGTAAAAGCTAAGGTTCAGAAGGCAAATAAATATAATCCAAAACTTAATATTTAAAATAGTAAATGTTTCATTTTGAAGCTGTTATGTTAGGCTGGGTAGATTTGATAGTCCTGATGTACCAGTAGACTTCATTGTATATACTCATAGAAACTATATGTTACAGTCTATTATTAGCTATAGTGCAGCTGTGTATTAAGTCTTCAAACACTTAAAAGACAAACAGCCTGAAAATATATCAGACTGATATTCTGTATTTAATAATTATAATAATTGACTAATTTAATGGATCTCAGTTATTTTGTAAAGAAAGGTTTCCTGGTTTTGTTTTGGTTTGAACTTCATGCATTTGATTTATTTACCACTTATGTCCTTTCCAAGATTTATAAGAAGCTGGAATTGAAAGAAAAGGTGGAAGACAGGTTTTATAGAAAGACTAGGAAGACAGAAGGATTTTTAATTTAGCAATGGATACAGCGTTGGGGAGACCAACAAAAAGAATCTTTTTAAAGTGAAAAAGATACTAAATTTTTTTTAAAAGTTATTCTGGGTGGGAAAAGCTGCCTTGTTACCCTTTAAATGATATAAACATATTGAAGTGTATTACAGAAGCATTTTCAGCGCTGGAGATTTTAGGCAATACCAAATCTATTAACTATTCAGAAGCACTATGTAAGTTAATATCAGACTTGCCTTCTTCCCCAGCTTCATCCCTCCTGATAATGGCCAGCATCTTGACATTTTGTAGACACCCTAGCGTACAAGAATCAAAGGATTAGGTTGCATGTATTTTTTTCTTCATTTAGCAGTTATTTAGAAAATACATTTTAATAATCTATCAACCAATTGTAGGCTGTCTAGCAAATCTGATAAGTCATGGAACTCCACAGAAATATTTATGATCAGCATATTTCTAGACAATTATTACCTTGCAGCTTTAAGAGGGAAGCAAGTGGCTGTCTGCCAATGTGGGTGAAGTAATTCATCTAAATTCTGTTTCGGAATAACAAGCTCTGATTTTCAAGACAGAAGTGGTACGCTATTAGCAACAGAGAGAGCCAGCACAAGCATTGTCCTTCTGAGGATCAGTATGAATCCAAGGAGGGGCTTAAGACCATCAAGTTATTTTGCAAGAATACATAACTAGTCATTAGACAAAATACAATTCCAGTCAACCTGTTTTAGATTCCAACTAAATTTAAAAGCCTTTAAAACCAATTAAAAATCTCCTGAATAATCCAGTTCTTACTATGTAAATATGTGGTCTTCATTTAACTCATTCTGAGCCAAAAATGAGATGTGTAATTATGAAACATTTTAAATGGTGTAACATTGGAAAAATTCTGTGGACATGTAGTACATGATACTATACAGAAATAAATTTATAACTACTTGATAATTCAGTAAGTCAATTACAAGATGAAAAACTGATTTTAAAATACTGTAAAACATAACAACTTTTACAGTTTCAAAATGCGCATATCTAAGGTTGGACATGATAAGAAGGTATTTCTGAGGGGATTTTTTTGCCCAGATTTTTGTGAGGTTATGACTGGGTGGAATAAATTATACTATGCCCTGAAGAACAATATAACTGGACAGATATAGGTAACTAGAAATAATATCAAGTAATAAGTCATCCATTAAAAAGGGCTTTTTCTATTTTTTTAAAGTCAAAGACTATTACCAGATCTGAATCAGTCTGACAGATAATCTGTCTACACAAATAATCAGGTGCCAGCTAAAGCCTAAACATTTTATTAAAGTTCTGAACCAAACTCAACACATCTTTAGTTTAATACAGAAACAAACAGCTAACAGCATATGCAAACACATGTAGCTAGCACAAATAAGTTAGCTTTCCAACAGATATTCAAACATAGGCCCATACCAAGCACATTATAAGTAGTTCCTATCTAAATTCTTACAGTTTGTTTCATTATATTGTTACTCATGGTTCAGGCAAACAGCCAATATTTTGAGCCTTCCTAAAATGTTTTGATTAGGAAGATCCTGTACAGGATTTCGGTACGTCTTTGGCATAAGCCTATTCATTTATGGAATAGTTGCCTTGAACATATTGGAGGGAAAAGGAGAGTGGCATCAATTTCCTTGCTTACAAATTCCTTTTTTGCTTTTGCGACATACCTCTAAATAGAGGCTCATGGCTGCTCCTCAAGTTTTCAGATGAAAAAAATACACACTAATCCGCATTTCTATACTCGCAACCAGTCTCCTGAGGCACTTAATTAGCACCTTGCTCAGATCCTGCCACGTCTACCAGCTCCTACTGTTCTAGCTCTCTCAGTGCACATGAATGTTTCATTGTTCCTCTGTTCAGCCGTCACTTATTGACTGTACTCAGGCCCGTGACTGAGCAGAGCCACAAACATTTGCCACTAAAAAAGCATTTTGAGAACACCTCCAAAGAAAAGGGTCATGCTTCCACCTTTTTTTTTTACCTCTTTTCTTCCTCTATCAATACAAACAGAGACAAAAAGTCTCCTGCTTTTCATTTTCTGCATGAATCATTAAGAATGAGAGCACTACTGTGGGGAAGCCTGGACAAAGAAGCAAGGTTTGCATTTAACTGTAAATTAAGGGCAATTGGGGAGTTTGATTTT
>VZTO01014512.1:0-15635 GCA_013400615.1 Syrrhaptes paradoxus | reverse complement strand
GTACAAGTGAGCCAACGCTAACTGACCAAATCTTGTCCACCAAGCCTGCTATGAAATGTTGCAGGCAATTGTGAAAATGGCACAGGGTCTGCTGTTAAAGATAATTTTGGGGAGGGATAGTCTTGGATTCATTGAAAAATAGCTCTGATATCCTAGCCACACTGCCTAAGTTAAGCATGATCACAGAAACTAATGTGTGCAGAACTTCTAGAATGGGAGGGAAAGTTTATACCAGCCTTTCTGACCACTGAATGAGCACTGTCCCCATCAGGACATAACTGGAGTGTGAGCAAAAGATCTGTGAGTACTTAATGGTATTAAAGGCAAAAAAGTTCATTTCATTATATTCCCAGTTCCAGGTAATTGAAGTACATTGGGAATATTTGATCTGTNAAAAAGTTCTCAGTATGCTGCATGGCAGCCTGATCACCTGAAGGCTTATCTGCGTTTGTTTGAAGTCCAGCAGCCCTATTATGTTATCATTTGCTAGCTAAAAGTACAGAAGTAATGTGTCTGTCCCAGCTGATCAGGGCAGAGTGAAGGATAGAAGGATAAAGTGGAGTCCCCTTGTACATCTTGTGTTCTGTCATTGGAACACAGAATTTTGGAAACTTCAAGCAGTCAATGAAAAGCTAAAAGGATGATTGCTTACAATCTGCAGACAAGCCTGTACTTCTTGCAGGTATAGCATGGCATGAGAACTTATGCAGGTGCATGTCAGTCAAGATCTCCCTGTGGTGGAGGTGTAAGAGTCCAATTATATGATGAGATTCTGTATAATCTAGAATTATTTCTGATGGATAAATGCTGAAGTAGCAACGGAGTCCTAATGTCTCCCTTGAGACTCCTAAGGATTCAATGGCCGTGAGATGCAATTTTTATCCCTCTATCCTTAATCATATGGAGTAAAAGAAAAAGTAGCAATGTTTAAGGAACCAAGGCTTCTTGTCTTTGACGATCTCTTAATAAATTTAGGGATGTTGTATTTTGCTGAAGATGAACTATTACTTGTGCTAGAACTTCTGTGAAGATACTTCATACTGTGGAATGAACTGAACTTGTGATGTTTGTGAGTCTGTGCTAGACAGAGACATTTTTTATTGAGACAACTTTATAGATATGAGGTGCAGTGAAGGGCAACAAACCAGCAGATGTGAAATAACCCCATAAGAGTTATAATCCTGAAATTTTAGGTATTTAGGTTATAAATACTGAGGATGAGTTGCTGATTGTCCCTCTTCCTTGACACGGGGAAAATACATGTTATTGTGTTATGATGGAGCCTATTCTGTGGCTACCAGTGCTAGCAGAATGCATCTCCTGCTAAAGCGCACTCTCAGAGGGGCTGCTCAGAAAGGGATAGAAAGACCAGCATAGTTTTTTTTACTGATAAATAGGTGCCACCAAATAACAGTAAATGCAAATGGGACATTCTATGAGAAAACTGAAAGAGGAATTCAGAGGAGGTGTTGAACAGTAAGGGAGAAGGGCTAGTCATGATCCTTTGGTGTGTGCATACTGTTGAGGACGCAATTTATGCAGCTGAGCGTTTGACAGCTATATAAAAACAAAACACAAAATAAACTCCAACTACCACCTTTTCAAGCAAAATAAATGCTGGTAGAATTTCAGGAGGGAGATGGCGGTTTCCCTGTGTACAGCACTGCATGCCACCTATATGGCATGTGTGTGTGCAGCAGAGGCAGCTTATATCCCATACCCTGAAGTCAAGATGACAGAACTCTGAAGTGAGCTATGTTCATCAAAAACACGTTCAAGTACATGACTGACCAATTTCATCTGCAAATGCCAGGTGCTGCTGAGGAACACGTCAGCACTGGGGAAAATCAGGGATCAAACTACAGAGTCTTGCAACAGGAGTGTAGCAAGCTTCTGAAGGGGAAAATGAGCTCAAAGGTGGTTCTTCCCTACTGGAAATGATCCTATAGGTGGGTCCTTCCTGCTGGAAAATGACTACATATCCTCTCACATTGAGGTCAGCTTTTCAGACACAGTGATCTCAGCTTATAGGACAAGGAACACTTGAGTGGTAATTGACTCATCATCAGGCACATAGATTTTTTTGTTCTATAATAGAAACCTCTATCATTATTTAATTTACACTATAACTTTCTTTAGAGAATCTATTAGGCAGTATCTAAGAGAAAGACATTCTTATGTAAAAAAATCTTATTCGGAAAGTGTTCTTTTTATTATTTTTCTCCTACTGTATCATATTCATTAGCGTTTCATGGTCTTTTATTCTTCAAGTTCTTTATTCTTCATATTTCTTTCAGCCCTTTATGGGGTTACAGGCTTTGTACAGATGTATACATATGTCCAATGATTTAGGTTGGAAATGACAATATTTCTTAATAAAAGAGGAGTGAAGCTCTGGAGTAAACACCCAGAATAAATGTGAAACATAAGTTAACAAGTTCATTTAATTTGAAAATTGAGCAGTTTATGGAAAGTGAAAGCCAATATGGTTGCTTATAATAATCTAGGGAACTGATCTCAAATACCTGAGAGGTTCTTTCCAGTTTCATGTTCTCCTTTATGTATAAAATAAAATATTAATGTAGATGTTGGGAAAGAAGAAAGATTTTACAAGTTATCTTTTTCATATTATCTCATTCTGCAGAACATACTGCAGTTATTTATAAATGTGTAACCACCAGCTGCCTTTTCTCACACTTTTTTTCTCCCTCAAAAATACACTGATAAGCAGCAAACAAGGAGCGACCACAGGACTACATACATTTGTAAAGAGTTATCTTCAAAAGCAGCACCATTGGGATACATAAAAACCATGAAAAAACATTTAATAGGATTTATTATGAACTTTTGGATTTCTTTTTCACTTGCTTTATATTTTCACAGTGGAGAAAGAGAAGAGAAATGTATAATTGAAGACATTCCCAGTGACACGTTGGTAATTGGTAGGTACCTGTCAATGCTATATGATGATCTAACCTATGCAATAATAAAGATAGCTTGTAATGTGGCAGGAAATCTGTGATTGATAAATATGGTAAAAACGTGGTGATAAGAGAGAGGGCACACTGAAAATAACTCCTCACAGCAGGGGCTAGTCATAATGTCCTCACACGTTGTGTGTATCCATCACAAAAAGAAATGCAGATTTCCAGAGTGCTTAACTGACTAGACAAGAAAAAAACCTGTCTTCTAATTCTGCAGCAGTGGAATTGTTGTTTCAGCATGTGCTTCTGTACATTCTGACCGACTTATTCATATCAGAATTTATGTAGCATGGTTTTCCCCATATGAATAGGAGGGTAACTTTTTTGATTAACGCTGTCTGGAAAGAAGCAATTCAAGATGTACTGATGTTCCATGTCACCTGGGATATCACAAGCACATTGAATTTGTCTACAAGACTGTACACGTAAGATTGAAAGGGAGGGATAATAAAAAATAATATATACTCATCTTCTTTATAAACAATGTGATCAATATGAAAGACAATCCTAAAAATGTAATTTGACTACAACACATATGCTTTTGGAGGTCTCAGAGTTCCTTCTGTATGCTAATCTTGTCAGAGCATTAGGAGCAATCAGAAATTATTACTTGTTAATCAACCATTTTTGTAGTATCCTAGAACATTTTCTGTTGCTATAAAAATCTATTGCATTTCACAAAGTGAGCAATTTTAATTATAAGCACATGAAATGCATATATTGTTTTATTGTTAATAATTTATTTTGCTGAAAAAGCAGTAAGGGTGTTTAATATTAAGCTATGTTCTATTTAACAGTTTCTTATCTATGTTTATATTCAGGGGAATACAAAGTGCAACGTTGGGATATACATAAACAAGACTTTCTTGAATCTGCTCCTGGTTTGGGAATGTTTGTGACTGTCACAACTCCTTTTGATGAGGTAAATATGCTTTATGAATGTTCTGTAGCATTTATGAGTTGACTTTTGGCGCTGGCAGGCAGCACTATCTATAAAAAGTAGACACTTTTGGGGAAAATGTAAACCCACAGTCTACCAGCTAGCTCAGTATTTTGATGCTGAAAGGTATAAGCACCTTGTGATTGTTATCAAAGTAAATAGAAATTACAAAGTTTGAATTATTTGTGTGGACAATTTTTCCATTACTAACAAATTTGAGAAACTGTCATTAAGAATGGGAAGTGACAACTGAGAAAACAGGATAGATTTAAAAAAAAATGAAAATTCACTACTGAAGTAAAATGGTGTAAAATGGTATAAATTGTACTTGGGCAGCAGAAAGGAAGGCTGATGACAAACTAAACTGCAAAAGTCAAGATTGCCATGAGGCTGCACATAGCCATCATGCATAGCAACTGCCTGGTTGCCATGAGGTCCTGAGCTTTTTTAGCAATGGACAATTTATTTCTGTGCCTAGACAAGGTCTTAGATTTCAAACTTTAGATGCTTTAGAGGACATCGGCTTTTGTACATTGCAGGAATCTATAGCATTTCCATTTTCACTGAGATGAAATTGTTTACTTTTCTCTAAATCTATGTGGAAATTCGAATAAACTTAATGATTTCAGGAGGTTAATTGATTACTGTTTTTACATTCCATTCACAGTATTGTTTTTTGATTGTTTTATTGATATTTATAATGTACATACCCAACATATGTAACATCTATATTACAGATCCTCTTGTCAAAACTGTATGGGCCACAAGGAAGGTTTTCTTTTACATCCTATCTATCTGGGGAGCATACTATCTGTTTACAGTCTAACTCCACAAGATTTGTGGCATTTGCAGGAAGTAAACTGGTAGGTGCATTTCTTGAGTATTCTTTGTCCTAATATTAGCAATTAAACACGAACTGCAGAGTTTACAAGCTAGATTAGAAGTTGGTCTAACTTCTAGCAGATAATTCAATATTTCCTAGTAATTAAAGAAGGCAAAACTTGAATGATGATGATGAAGAGATAAAATAACTGTTCTGATATTTAAGAAGTCAAGATTAAAGAGGCAAGTTTAATAATTATAGAGTGGTTTAGTGTTTGTACAGTGTTTTGAATGGGAAAGGTTCTGATCAATAAGAAGAACAATTATTTGGTTCAAAAAGATAGGTATGTAAGATTGACTAACACAAACACTTGTCATAAAGATATTCCATGTCTTCACTAACTTAGTTTGAGAACTTAAAGAAAATGTAAACATTTTAATTTTTGAAAGATATTCAAACTAAGAATATATTAGCATACTTGATATTGTGTACTACCAATAAAGTTGGTCTCAGTGCAGATTTTGAAAAATAAGGAAGCCATCAGAGGTGATAACATGGCTCTAATCTATTTCAGCAAACAGTTTCATAAACAGTCTTTTGAAAATTTTATCTACATGCCTCTTCTCAAAAGATAGTTGAACGTGTGAGAATTACTCTCCAGGGTATTTTCTTTTTTTCCCAGATGACTGCAAAAGAGTTGTGTAACCAGCTAGATATAAATATGTGTTAAGTGAAGTAGGCAAATTGCATCTTATATGTATGCTTTGGGAACATGTTGATGACAGAACCAAGAAGTGTTAACAGTACTGAAGTGGGACAATTACATTGGAATAAGTAGGTGTTCTTATGGACAGATTTATGAAAATTATTGGAAATTCAATCATAGACATTGAAAAAGCACTTAGGTTGTAATAATTAAAAAAAAATGTGGAGCTTATCAGCTAGAGATGATAAGGGGGATAAAAGCATTGGTTGGACATAGTTAGCTACATACCACGAATGTGATTCTGAGGACACACGAGGAGATTTTTATCTGGTATAGATGGAGACATCATCTTACACAATGCCTGCACCATGTACAGTTCTGTTCACCCTACTTAAAAAAAGTGAATAGGTGCAGGGAAGGAGAACATTAATAGCACAGGTATTAAGTAGGGTGGTTTGTTTAGCTTAAGAACACAGAAATAAGAAAGGAAAATATTTCTTGTTATATCTTCAGGAAAAAAACCACAAAAGGAAAAACATTCTTTAGCTAAGTTAAATCTTTAAGTGGTCTTCTGTAAGAACCAGATCTGAACTGCTTCAAAACAAAGTTTAATAATTTTATAGACAAAGGCTACCATAAGGTTGTGAGAAGGATGTCCAGATGTTCCATCAGCTAACTTTAAAAGAGCTGAAAGATGTGCTGTTCATTTGTCATTTATGTCTGAGTAGACCAAACTCTAAGATTATCCGTTTGGCTAAAATTTTTTTATTTTGTCTTAGGTACAAATTGGCTTCTAGGAGAAATTTTTCATATTAGTTTTAGTAAAATTTTTCATTTGTGCCAAAACAGGTTGCATAATAATGCAATTTGCATTCTTTTCTTTCTATGGGTCTCAGGTTTGTGGCGTTTCTGCTGTAGATCATACAATAACTTATAGGATATTGGGAAGTATTTCATACTGGATAAACCATGTGTGGAGAAAGAAAAAAGATACCTTATGGATGGTTCTGCTTTAATACCCATGATAAACTGCAAATAATGATTCAGCTGTTTTCCTTCCAGTCTTTTATTCCAACTGTTAGTGGAAGAAACCTAGAAGTTAATCTACAAAAAGCTTGCTGTAGTAGTATTGAAGAATATAATTTCTTCAGTGTTAGGATGGAATGTGAGATATGATGAGCAGTCTTAACGGTGCTCATTTTTTTAACTAGTTCAGACAAAGAACAGAAAACATTTTCATGGTGGTTAAATCAATACTAGCATAAAATAATGCCCTAACAGTCATGAAGATTTTACATTTGTATAATTAATTTAAAAATAAAATTAATAAACTGATTTGAATTTTATGAAGGATTTCTATAAGCAATTAAAAATATTTGCCTGTAGTGAGTTTAAGGGGAAATTTTTGATTGTTTCTTTTTTCCTATGGAATTTTGAAAACACAGAAGGCACAGTAATGAGAATATTTTTTCTGTTTGCAGCGTATCCACTTGGACATTAGAGTTGGAGAACATTTTTTGGATGAATCTGTTCTTCAAGCCAAAGACAAAGTGAATGAAGTTAACTTTAGACTAGAACATCTAATTGAGCAAATTCACCATATAGCGAAAGAACAAAACTATGAAAGAGTATGTATGTTCCCTAATAGAAATGTGTAAAAATATTTTACATGGGCTTATTGATTTATAAAGTATTATAAGGTTTATTATTTAATTGTGGTGTTATTTTTAACTAACTCATAAAAATCTATTGGTATTTAACCAACACAGCCTACATTACTGTGCAAAATATTTTTAAGCTATAACATAAAAACTAATTAATCATTGTGAACTCCTGCTTATAGCAACAGGTGTTATTTTAAAGCAGGAAGTTCCAAATATAGTTTTCTGGGACAGAGTCAGTAACAGCAGCTGAGCAGGTGGCAGGTACCATTGCTGGTGATGTTGCCAACTGTAATTTCCATGCTGCTCTGTGAGTATAAACTTTATTGGAGTGGGTAAGGAAATGACTGAGTGTGTATTTATATATCTCCATGCAGTTAGAAATCAACCTTTCCTTCAAAAAATTGTACACCCATTGTCTTCACTTTTCTATACATATGCAGGCAGGCAGACTATATTTAAAATGCATCAACTGGTTACCTAAACCAAGAAATTTGGCCGCAAAAAGGTTCTTGACTGCAATATGAGAACGATTGTAAAACTAAAAATGCTTAAGTCTGTAGTAATGGAACATATTTAGCACAACATATATTTTGTGAACAAGGGAAAGTTCTCTTTGCCTTTCTGCTTCAGGACACAGTGTGTCTGCTTCTCAGCTTTGATTTGTAGAGATATCCACATTATGGATAAGAAAAAATGTTCATTTTAATCAACGTGAAAAAAGTGTTTGTTGACTAACATGCAGAAGAGAGATGTCTGTCTAGTTACTAAGATAGCAGCATGGAACATACAGATGCCAGAAGGTAATTATACTTTTCTTTTTTTCTTCAGGAACGTGAAGAAAAATTTCGGAAGACAAGTGAAGAAACCAACAGCAATATTTTGTGGTGGGCTATTGTACAAACATTAATCCTCATCTCCATTGGAATCTGGCAAATCAAATCTCTCAGAGATTTTTTTATATCTAAGAAGCTTGTTTAAGTCTTATGAAGTAAATGCACAGATAAAAAATTGCACACCATATAACACCTAACATCCAAAGTAACCCTGTATCAATGAGAAAATTGGTCATATATAACCCTCAAGTTTCTCTCATCTTCTACTCTGGTTCTTACTCTAACTCTGGTTTCTCCATCTATATTGCTGCCTCTGGCATCCCCTTACATTTTCCTCCTTGAATCCCATCTTTTATCCATTTCTTTTCCTCTGCAGTTATAAAGCTAAAACTAGAAGAGGGGCTCAAAGACTAAAGCAATACTTCAGTTCAGGATTGTTAAATCTAAAACAGAAATTCAAAAGAAGTTGCTGAATTTTTCAACATTCTCTGCTGTCATAGTTCAATCCCAGCCAGCAACTAAGCACCACACAACAGCTCACTCACTTTTTTTTTCTTTAGCAAGGAGCTGACATTGCCCTTCAAGTTCACTTACATTTACAGTATGGGAAGGAAAACATAGCTGGGAGTATGTAACAATCCATAAAGCTGATACAAAGTAGAGACAAAAAGCAATGCTCTATGGACCAAATCAATCAAAATAAAATCTCATAAAGATACTCACGGAGGTGTGTCCTTTATTTAAAAATTCTGACACTTCAGAATTGTCACTTGAAATTCCCAGTAAATGTTACTATATTCACTTTTATAGAGCACTCACAACAGGTCTTGTAATAACATCTTTTGTGGTGGGAAAGAAGGAAAGATATGTTACAACCATATAGCAGTGAAGTCCAAGAAGAAAGTTTAATAAAGGGTTTCTACAAGATTGTAAGGCTCCTAATTACATCCCAATGACAAACTTAAAACTCGTCTGACTTACAATACACTTAAGCTTTTAAACCAAAAGGGCAGGTACCATGTCAGGATTTATAAGTGAGTTGATTGTGCTCCTCTGTATTAATTAGGTCTATACACAAACCAGCACTGAGACTTGGAGCCGAGACTATAGCTCGAGAGCGATTCCTTCTTCATCTATAATAACAATAAAATATCTTTGCTTTGATTAAATGTTTTCAGTCCCCTTCAAGGTTTTTAATTAACTCAGTAAAGCAAAAGCTGAATCACAGCTCTTTTGGGAAGCACTTCGGAGACAGTAGTCTTTGGGAAGCACTTTGGGGACAGTATTCTTTGGGAAATTAAAAGCTGGAGGCTCCTTCTGTGCAGCCAGTACCTCTGTCATACTCATAGCTACAGCCTGCATTGCAAGTAGGTCTGTAAGGGAATTTCCCCCTAGGATTTTCATCAAGGGGAATTAGCAAACCCTGCATTTTTTTCTTTTCAGTCAAAGAAATGAAAAACAAAACTCTTTGCTTTACTCTTTTTCCTTACCAAAAGAATTAACAGCAAAAATCCTGTGACAGTGAATGAAGAACCTTCCCAGATTCCTGCATTTAAAAGAGTGAAAAGCCACCAGCACTTTCCCCGGGCCTGCTGTCCCAGCCGCAGCCTCCTCTGTGAGGAGGACAGGGCTCCTGGCAAAGCACCTACCTGGGCCCAGGTGGCTGGGCTGGTTCAGAGTGAGGAAGGCAGGGGGAAATCTCTCAGAGAGGATCCCCTGTGTGTGCACCCTCTCAAGTTTGGCAGTGAGAGGCCAAAAAAACCCCTTTTTTGGGGGTGTAAAGGTCAAACTGCCCTTCCCTCAGCCCCCCCCCCCAGTGTGGGAGGGACACGGCCACCCCTCGCCTCAGGGCCCAGCGGTGCCTCAGACCAGAGGAACATGGCGGAGGTAGGCCTGTAGGCCTTACCTTGGGGTAAGGAGGGTCGGTGTCTGCCTCAGCCGCCGGCTCCCTGCCGGACCCTCCTACACCTCTGCCCCATGGCTGTCCCGGTCTTTTGCAATGGCTGTTTCTGTGAGCCCCGTAAGCCCACGCCGCGGTTCAGCCTCACCAGCTGTGGCCATGTTATCTGTGAGATCTGCCTCCAGAAAGGTAATGGCTGCTGCGGGCATGGGTGGCGTTGAGAACAACCCTTAGACACAAAAAACTGGAGGCTTTAATAAAAGTTGAACTTGCATGCTTATGATCCATGTGTGAATTGTAAAAAGAATAAGACGGCAGCCTGCTCTTCTGATTTTGGAAGGCCCTGGTTTTTCATTAGTGAAAGGGCAATTTGCAAAATGTAGGATTTGTTCAGGGCAGACTTTGCTAATTGTCTTAAATTTTAAATCTCGGTATTGTCACTGAAACACTACAAAATTTTCAGCAGCATTAGGAGGTTTGGAGGTGATGTGTTGAACCTCTTGTGTGTTGTACGCTGTTCCTGCGTCGTATCCTGGGACGCCTGTGATGTGCTTAGGTGAAGACCTGTGGAAAAGAGAGTGGAACAAAGAAATTATTTTCAAAATGGGAAAAAAATAGCAGTCAGACATCACTGTTTTTCCCTTTGAGGTTATGCTAAGTACCCTAATTTTTGTTAGGGCACACAGGAAAAAAAAATGAATGATCTGTATTTCAGAATTAAAAACTTTTACCTAAAAGTTTTCACAGGGTTTTTGTTGAGGAGAGAGGATCATAAAATGCAGCTTCTAAATAGAGCTTGCAGGCTCCTAGAACCTGAATAACAGCTTTCCATCTGCTCTTAATATTATTTGGCAGAAAAAAACCTGAGACTTTATGTATTTTTTTTGCTGCAAATTCGGTAATAATGATAATATTTGGTTTAAAATGTATTTACCCTTTAAAGATGTTTATAAGCATTGGTCCTTAGAATCCTTATAATGAAAGGAGCTTGTAAAATTATGTTACAAATATTGTAGTCATATGCATTTACTAGAAGTATTTGCTAATATATTTGCAAATAATCAAAGAGACAATTTAAAAATTATAAACTTCTTAAAAGTGATTTGATGAAGTTTTCGCTGGAAAAAATCACAAGGTAAAGTCATTAATTCTTTGAAGTTAAAGTTTCATACATTTATCGAGAGAGGCAGACTGGGTCTCAATCTAAAAAGTCATATATCTGGTTGACTCTAATTTATTAGTGCACTTAAGCATACACTTAATTAAACCAGGCAAGTAGCCCTATTTAAATCAAAGGAACTAAAAGTCACCTGCACTCAGTGACACTAATGATATTCATAAAATAATTTACGCAAATGTTTATTTGCAGGAGTAAGACCTGATGACATTCACACGTTTTCCCTGTGCAACTGTGTGTAATCCTTACAGAACTGAATTCTTTATTCATGTTTATTTACATTTCTTGTATAACTTCCAGATTCCTTCCACAAGCTCCAAACAAAGGTTTAGGCATCAAATTCTATTTAAAATGTATTCAATATCTATTCAGTTTGATGTATATTTTAAATGCAGTTTTTACCTTGCAGGCAAAAAAGATGAATGTTTGATCTGTAGAACTCCTTGTCGTACACTATTTCTTTCAAAACAGGTAAATGAAGCTTTACTACTGCTGTATTACATTAATCTGTAGTTTGCTTAACAAGTACATTATTCGCATTACAAAATACTTACCTTTTGTTTACTAACTGTGACATGGATATTTACTGATGATAATTTGATAGACTTATATACTTCTGCACTACACAACTTTTAGTTTTATGGATTTCTTCAAACAAAAGCCTACAGAGACTTTGCAGGTTTTCAGATTCTGCTGGAATCTGTCAGCCTTTTCAAGAAGCATGTCTGGCTACTGTGGAACATCAGTGACTACTTCCAAAATGTGGAAACATGTTTATTGACGAAAGTGGACCGTAGTAAATTATTTCATGTAATGGGATGAAGTGAAAAACTACATAGTGGCACATTGATTTTTTCAGGTGTATTATTTTTTTTTCTCCATTTTCTCTTCAGCTTGACTGTTTTCCTCATGGCCACATGATTAAGAGAGGATCTGAAATATGTTTGGCAATTCTTGTTATATACTAGAGAATGAATAACTTTTAATTCCCTTTCTTCAGAATCATAAGATTTAATTTCACCATTTCTCCCAGGAACCACCTTCTCCTTAGGTGATTTCATAAATGGGTTGTGAAAGCATTTCTCTTTTCCTAGACTGATGCTTATCTAAAAGACAAGCCTGACTTACAATGATAGAAGAAAAATACTGAGAGCTTTCAATACATTTTACATACACATGAAGTCCTAAAAGGCTATAAGGCAATTGTATATGAAATAGAGAACAATTTGACCCTGAAGAGGTGACCTGGAAGGAGGGCATGATTTCTCTAGATATGTTTAAAACTGAGCTGATGTATAACTAAATTCAGAAACCTCTACCTCTGCATACTGTATATAAAAAAGTAAAAAGCTGTTACTTTGTATTTCATATTTGTAAACAAAAAAACTTGCAGAACTGAAACAGGGGGAAGAAAAGGAAGAAGGCAATGCTACCAAAAAATAAGAAAATTACAGCAAAACAACAGAATGCAAATGTAATACAAAGGAACAATGCACACAGTAAAAAAAAAAAACACACGCACACAAAAAGCCCCTCATAAAACTTCTTAAGGAGGTATTTTAATAAGCTTTCAATATCTACCCTAGTTGCAAGTTTTGTTATTAATTTCAGTCACAGAATAATTTAGGTTGTCAGGGACCTCTGGAGGTCATATCTTCCAACTCCTTGCCGAAAACAAAGCTAATTTTGAAGTTAGATCAGCCTTAAATTGCAGCATTTCAATAGAACTTGATAATTTACTATGATTTACTTCAACATACTGAAGGAATTTAAAAATTCAATGATTAGGATACTAACAAAAATATTAGATATTTCAATAGAATCTGCCACTGCTCTGGAGGACTGGAAGGAAGTATATTACCATATTCTTTAAAAAAGACATTGCTGATGATTGCTTAGCCTTGATTAAGAACAGATAAAATGATTGGAATGGTAATTAAAGACGCATATAAAAAAGTCATGGCTCTATAATTCAGGAACCTGAGTGAAAATATACCTGGTAACTTTTATGAGCTTGATGCTGTGGAAGAATTCCCAATGAGTAGGAGGTCCTATAAATGTGTTAAAACTCCTCATTAAATTGTATATTGGTGCAATCAACATCTACATGTTAAATATTCTCATCTTTACAGTAATGCGTGCTTGTCACCTTTATATCTTCCTTCTATGTCTCACGATCCCCACTTGCTTTTTCCCAGAGGATGGTTAAGTATTATGATAAATCAGAATCACACTCTTCATTATTTCAGAATATCATGTTGACATCTGCTATTCCTCCATGCAACAGATAAAATAGTGTGTTCTACAAACCTTTATTTCAAAGAGTCTTTAAATCAGCAGTGGAGCTGGTTGGTTTTTAATTTTTCAGATCTGATAGGTACTTAAACCAAGGTCATTGCTTTGTTAAGACCTAAATAGGTTTCTTGAGCTTGCCTGCTATGAATAAATTTTAAAGACACCAAATGTATTTCTATGAATGCATTAATTTTTCTACATGAAAGTGTATTGTCTTGTTTGTATTTTCTTTATTTAAATATAACTAGGTTAGACTGTTCTATCTGCTTTTCACTTTCTCAGTCTGCCAGTTCACCCTGTGGAAATTTTTGAATGCTTTGGCTGATGTCAACCAAAATCAAAAGAGCAGAGGAAGTCTCAAATACAATTAATTTCCTCCTGTGACCTCTATTAAAAATTAGTAGCTGGGGAAAACAAGGAAAAGCCATTTAGTTCCCCTGGTGAGAGCAATGCAAGTACAGCTCATCAAAAATCAGAAATGCATTTGGCAGCCACATTCACAGTTCTACAGTAACCAAACAGAGTATGCCATCTTTGCTCAAATGAATTGCTATACAAGACACTGAGTAGCTGATGTCAGAATACGGGGAATAAAATATATAAACCTGTTACAAATCTAGGTTGTTAATTTGGCTCCTCATGTAATTATTTTTTCATACATATGAGACTGAATTCTCTCTCATTACTAAAAATATATAATATAAGCACACTTTGAAAATAGCTTTGGAAGATGCAGCTTTTACTTAGTCTTGGGTATTTGACTTAATATTAGTGTTGTAGCATTTCCAAATGGAGCCAAGCCTAATTATTTTTTATTTCAATGTAATATTTTTATTTTAAGTGATGGCACTTATCTCTCTGTTTTCTGAGTAATCTAGAAAACTGTTGCTTCATTCACAGATGGCCTACTTCTTATATCGTTCAATAATTTGACTTTCTTTAATTTTTCAATTTTCAAAACATTTTGAGATTCTTTAGTGCTTCTGGAATTAATTTACATTTTGCCTGCAACAATTTCAGTTCTTTTTGATTGGATTTTGAAAGGTGGTTCCTTACATGAAGGATGCCTTTTTACTGGGACAATCTTATTTTATCATCTAAGTATGTTGAGATTGGTTTTGCTTTTTTATTCAACTTTTGGCTAGTCATAAACCGACCTTCTATTACACAATCACAGTATATGAAAGAGAACCTTCCAGTTTACAGTTTATAGACAGATGAGATATTTTTTTCTGAATACCTCATTTCTAAAAGCTATTTAATGTTACAGTAGAAGATGATTGAAATGTGATCGTTGTTATTTCTTAATAATATAACTATTTTACCTTAGTACTATAATGAGCATAACTATTTTGGGGTTCTATTTTGTTTGTTTTTCTTGTGAATACAGTAGGAATACATGTATTCTGGATTAAAGTAACACTCAAATTGTGCTATCTACATTGCTTTGTAGATTTGTATAGATGTCCAAATGTCACTATCATTCTGAAATTCACCTTACATTTTGTAACGTTCTCTTTCTGATCATAAATAATAAATATGTCTTTATTATAATGGTAGCTTAGATACAGTGCACTTACTCGGCATTTTCTAACACAGATGGCCATTTATGAGGCCACATCAAGATCTCTGATTAAAAGTCTCAGTCATAAAATACTAACTATCATTTTAGGCTTTTTTTCTTGTGCTAGGATAGCATTTTGCTGCCCAAAAGGTGGTAGAGAGGGATCCCAGTCAGCTTTGGAACCATTCCAAAAAAGGACTTTGAAACTAAACTGATTATAAAATGCATCCATGTGGCTGGGGATAGTGACAACCAGAAATCCCAGAAAGGGACTGCTGGCTGTTGGTCTGAAGGCAATACCTCTTCCTCGGGACTACATCATCTTCCTTGAATGTCCTCTGGAAATTGTTATTGTCTCAGTTAAAATAAGCATATACGTGTGTAATGTATTTAAACAAAAGCACAAAGCCTTCCAGATGCCCTTTAATAAGGGCATTAAATAAAATTGGCCTTGTTTTCAATTTCTGTATCATCCTACTTTTTACCTGTCCATTTTTTATTCATATACATCGATCAATTTAAGGAACACTTCACAAATTTTTTTATTTATTCTAACTTGCAAAAATAAATGCTAACCTTGTTATTCTTTCTTTCCTTGGTAGACAAATCCTGATATTCAGTCACTGTTCATGGGAATAGATACATTATGCAAGAAATATTCAAAAGAAATAACACAGGTGAGTCTGCCTTAAAACTTTTTAACTCTATAAAATAATCATCAACATCTACTGATTTTTATATAAATGGGA
>VZTO01014510.1:0-82865 GCA_013400615.1 Syrrhaptes paradoxus | reverse complement strand
CCACACTAACTTTCTGCCTCTCTAATCTATGAATTTGATATTCCTTCCTACCTCATCATAATGCACCAAGGTGAGGGAAGAGTATATCCTTCTTTTGGTCAGCCTAGGCCGCTGTTTAAAGAATTCTTTAATTCTAGTATAAATCCCAACATACTAAGGAAAGCAAAAAATTAATTATTTCATTATTGCTGCTTCCTGGGTATCAGCAGTAACTACCAAGCTACAGGAAAAAAAATATTGAAAGTGACATAAAACTATGATTTTTTTTATTCGAATGATGCTGACCCTTTTGCTCAGTCATAAGTGGAGGGCAAGAGGTAGTTTAAAATATATGTTTATCAGCTGGCACCACAGAGAATTTATGAGGTGTGTTAACATCTCAGTGTCAGTGCAGCTGAGGCAGACATTTTGGCACTTGCAGAATTAAACAGCCTTGCTCAAAATTTAATTTGAATATGCAGAGCATTTGCAGTCATCAGGACTGGGTGCTTCAGAATCATAGCTCTGAATACAGAGTTCCTGAATTGAGTAATATACTCTTCAGGCATGTAACACTTCATCTGCATTAGCCCTGAGATGACCTGTACTGAAAGAAACTTGAAGCTTCATGTGCTCACAAAGCCCAGGTCCATGTATCCACACTGACCAGTACCAACACAGACACCCACTGGTGCCACTCACCTTTGTGGCTGCCATCAAAGCCTTCCTCAAAACAATCAAGATTGTCTCATTGTCCTGATATTGGCATCTATGCAAAATTCATATTAGCAATATAAGAAAGTCTGAAAAACTTTCAAGTATGTTTTGTCTTGGTATGCTCTCTACTTCAGCCTGAAGCCAGGTCATGGAAGAACCTTGAGACCAGTTTATTTTACATTAAGATATTTGTTAAAATATAGTTTAGGAAATTCTTTAACTTTCACCATCAATTTAACTCCAGGTATTATGAGCATAGAACATAGTCTAAAGCACAGAAAATCTTAACTCAAAGCACAGCTGAGTTTTTCCTCTATGAAGACTGAGTGAAAGACTTTCAGCATTTCAAGGAGAAACAACCAACACAGAAAGCAAGATTTGCCACAATAAATCAGATGACACATCTTTTTGCTCTGTTATCTAGTGCTCTGACTCTAAAATTGTCCAGATGCATTAGGAGTTTGAGGGGTGAGAAAAAAAAAAAAAAAAAACAGCCTGTCTTGCATGAAAGAAGACTGCCTGTACTTCCTTATCTCTGCAGGCAGTTTTCTTAGATCCCAGAACATTTTTTTTTTTAAATCACCCATTCACCCATTTTAGTGATACTCCAAAAGTATTGGAAAACAGGAAGAAAAATACATAAGGCAGATAAGATATAAGAACAGACATAGTTATTTCTATAATATGCAATTTTTATTTTCTTTAGTCTATAAACCCGTTGCCAAGATAAGATGATCCTGCTTGGTTAACCATGTCTGAAGTAGGTTAGCTGTTTGGCATAATAGGATTAGAATTAGGATTAGGATTAGCATATAATTGTTTGAAAAGCATGAAATCCTTTCCATAGCTGTGGTTTAGAAAAACCTTGTATGCACTGTTATTGTCTGTGTTCTTTTGTGCATTTTCCTAAAGTGGAATTTGGAATTCAGGAAGCAATGGCATTAAGAAGCTTGCTTTATTGCATTGTTTTTCCTCAATAGGAACACCATTTTAAGCAAATAATAACAAAGCACTTCAGAAAGAGGGAATAAGTGATCTTCCAGAGAATGAACAAGCAATGCAAAGTGAAGAAACATCTGGGAAGAGAGGAAACAGAAGATGTTGGTTCCTTAGACATCTTTGGCATTAGCTACACTCAACATACTCCATTCTGAAACCAAAGGAATCTATTGCATTCGCTAGGTTGTCCAAATGAGTCAGGATAAAGGCATATAAAATCTATGACACAACAACTGTAAATCTCAGTTGCTTTATTCTTTGTCCTATAGTCCCCAAGGATTGGGGGACAGGACATAGTGGAATGGCAATGGGTTTTCTTCCTACGGGAATAGACTAATTAGACCTAGTGAGAAAAACTCTCATGTGAAGGTGAAGTTGGTTTGTGAGTCTTAGTGTCATAGAAGGAGACTGCAATCTGCATTATAGCACTTTAAATAATTTGTGAACTTTGTAGAATTTGTTTAGGCCATTATCTAATACCTGAAAGGTAAACTTTTCAACAGTTTTACAGTTTGTTGACATTGGAAAGGTTAGGAAAGCTAATGCAAGTCCACTAATGCCTAAATCAATGTGCATAAATTAAAATGTGGAATAGTCCTTGCTTTTATTATTCAGGATCAAAGTGTTATTTAGCCCTACAGAGATCTTTTGATTTCTGAATGCAAGAATAAGGTACTTACATAGATTCATTTTGCACCATAAAGTTTTTTGGAATGTCTTCAGGTAGACAAGCCTATAGTTGCCTTGTGTGCATGGTTACTCTTCCTCTAATACAGTAGGTTTCCAATTGAACTAGCATTTCAAAATTTAGCCAAATAAAAAATGCCATGTATTAATTAAATCAACCATTTATAAAATGAAAAACAGCATACTATTGTTTTTCTTTCTATCACTTTCTGTACGATAGCTTGTACTCTCATTCTTTATTTCTGCTTTCATTCCTATTAGATTTTGGAGTATTTTCTCCTTTCAGCCAAAAAATTTCTCCACTGTAGCATCAGCAAGCCATTAGATATCTGTTAGTACTGTGATTGTGCATGTTTATATACAAGAAAGCAGAAATTTTAATCTGGTTAATTATTAAAGTCTGCTTAACATTTTTGACTTTTTAACTCCTTAACAACCACATCATCTTTCATGTATCATTAGACATTTTAAGAAATTATGATGCCTGAATTAATATCTCACCCAAGAAGCCGCAGTGGACAGCCACTGCATTCAACAAAAATCTACTTTTCAGAAGATACACATGCCAATTTAATTAATTTCCAGTGGAAACATACAAAACAACCTTCAGGTCCTGATTTTGGTTACCAGAAATTTTGTCAGTTTTAGAGACTGTTAACAAGGTTTTTTTACTTGCATACACTATTCATTTCATATTTTTGCTCTCCCTTTCTCCAGTGTTTTTAGTACTCTGCGAGAGAGAACTACTTTTGCTCAGTAGTGTTAGTACAGATTTTGGCAATCTTGATTTAAGGAGCAGATGGAACATAGTGAAGGTGTCTGCCCTACAGTTAGCCATATGAAGTGACACCCTGAGCCAGCACTAGGTCACACAGGACATGCAGGACTGGGAAAGAAACGCCAACTGTATTTCAAGGACCTGTTCCTGGCTGTACAGCAGCAATATTGTTACTAAAGAAGTTTTGTTCTGCCACAAAAGCATATGTACCACATAAGACTAGTTAGAATGATGACCAGCTGGAAGTGCAGCTGAGGAGCTGGAGAGAAACAGTGATACCAAGCTCACTTAATCAATTTGAAATATTTTTACAATGCCTAACCAAGTTTAAGTCCAAAATAAGAGATCCAGGGAAATGCAATGGAAGCTAAGTAACGTCAAAATACCTGTACGTTAGAATACCTGTCAATGGTAGTATAAAATGTCTCTAGTATTTTACACACTCTCAAAAACCTATTGTTCTACCTAAAAATATATAGCATAAAAATGTCAGCTTATCTCCCTTCTCAACAATGTAGTTCTTTGTTATGTTCAGACAGTTTTTTCTGAAAGTGCTAAATACTGTTCTGAGTCCTCCAAATCTCAACCGTATTCTGTCTGATTCCCTAAAACATTATAGAATCATAGAATGGTTTGGGCTGGAAAGGACCTTCAAGATCATCTAGTTCCAACTCCCCTGCCATGGGCAGGGACACCCTCCACTAGCCCAGGTTGCTCAAAGCCTCATCCAGCCTGGCCTTGAACCCCTCCAGGGATGGGGCATCCACAGCTTCCCTGGGCAACCTGTTCCAGTGCCTCACCTCCCTCACAGTAAAAAATTTCTTCCTAATGTCTAGTTTAAATCTACTCTCTTTCAGCTTATAACTGTTACCCCTTGTCCTCTCACTACACTCCCTGATAGAGAGTGTTTTCCCATCTCTCCTGTAGGAGGCCCCCTTTAGGTTTTAAAGTTCTTTCTGCATCAACTTCTGTTTTCTTCTAGATCAGAAGAGAAATGGCAGTAGCTTGGAGCCCAAAATGCAACAGTGGTTACAACTTTTTGGAATTTTTCCTCTATTTGAAAAAATGAGAAAAATATTTAGTCATTAGAAGACATCTCTAGATTTTATAATCCGTTTTTCCCTTGCCCAGACCAAGAGTGTGATCCAGGTACACGATAAGAAAGTATAACCTAGGAGCAGACTTAGTTGTCGTGACTATACGAGTGCAATAGACTCCTTTTCCTTCCCTCAGTTTCCCCAACCCCATATACACTTTCCCTGTAAGCAGTGTTTTGCAGACTCTGATGGCAAAGACTGTCTGCACTGACGCAGCTGGTGATGTTGAGAGGAAGATACTGAGACTGCCTTGTTCTTTTGTAGGATAAATTCCTATAGCTGAGACAGTTATTTACAATGTTGTCATCTGCAGCTGACTCCCTATTCTCTCTCCAAATCTAGTTTTTCATATTATTTTGCTGTTCTGTGACCAGCAAAGGTTTGAACCATAGAAGGAGGATGTAACTGGCTCGGGTGTTACCCCTGTGAGCAAAGTACCAGCTGTCTACAAAGTGCTGTGTCCCACTCTCTGATACATGAGATATTCCAAGCCTTTCATCTGGAACATGCAATGAGAGAACTTGGTCCTTGAATGTTGCTTTGCTGTCTAAATTAATAATGAAGTCCTGGTTGATATATGCTTACTTTGTTGATTGTCATAGTTCAAGATCTACCTCTCTATTAGCTTTCAGTATATTAAAAAGGAATAATTGGGTTCACTTAGAAAACAAAATATATTGACTTACTCACACACCCATGGTGACAAACGTATGTAAGAAAAGTAAATTTACTATGAATTCAAGGAAATACATTCTGAGCTAAGGAAAGGTTGTACTGAGACTCAATAAATTTGTAATTTTATTGGGCTACCTCAAAAGTTGTGTGTTTTGATATTCTACACAAGCACAGACTTTAACGCAAACAAAGTGGTACATATGCCCCTGCACGTGTCATTCTGGCCAAGAATTTTTAGTCTTCCAATTGTGAAATAAACGAGATCAGTTTAATCATTTAAACCTTTTTTACTATAGATGATATATCTAACATAAGAAGAGAATGTGCACTTTCTTTTTCATTAATTTACTAGGACTGCTTTATGTATTTAGTGGTTCAACCATACTGTAATGTATTTAGTCAACAGTAAAAAATGGATGCCATCGCAACTATACAAATCAATATCCTAGGTCAAGTTTTTAGCAGTTAAAAATAAATGAATTCTAGATACAATCCTTTTCCTCAGTCATTATGATTGGCTTTCCCATGAAAATAACCAGATAATAGTTTTTACTTTCTTCTTTTCACAGAGGGAAAAAAGACCTTGATCACATCACTGACAGCGTCTTCCATAGAGTCTACAGAAGTACAGAACCACTTCTCTTCAGATAGGCTAAAGAAGTCTACCTAGGCACAGCACACTGTGTTAAAGGATGCAAGCAACACAGCAGACCACTTTGATCCTATGTGAGATAACTAATCAATTTCCCTGTATTCCTTTCAAGTATACACACACACACACAGAGTATAGCCACCCCTAAACCTCTTGAAGACTTCTTCAGTGGGGAATATAAGCACGCGAAACCCTGCATCCAGTTCCCACCACCACCTCATTCTCCAAGGTGAACACTGACATCTCATTTCTCGTTGCTCCTGCCCCAGTTGCCTTTTCTGTTACTCTAGAGATCTAGCTGCTCTGGCTGACTTAGTTCTGGATTGGACCTGACCTCTCTAGCCACCCCTCTGGCCCTTGCTCAGGCAGTGCTTATCTGCTCAGTAGTGCCTTACCAAGGCATGCATCTCCCTTGAAAACCATTGCTATTCTGTGTTGGTTTAACATTTTTTAAATGTCAGTCACACCAGAGGTGGAACAGCTTCTAGTATGTATGCTCACCCAGCCTTGTCTATCAATGTAGATCTTTATGAGTGCATTTAATTCTGGAGTTAAGTAAGTTGTTCCATGACATGCAGCTAGTAGGGTGATGAGCCATAATTAGAAAGTAGGTAACGTGATTTCTGACTAACTGTTGCATTTTTTTACCACACAACCTGGAACTCCTCTTTCCATCAGATAAGATGTCTCCTCACGGCTCTAGTACACAAGCTGTGATGTCTCATGTCCCCTAGACAGATGGCAGAGACAACAGCATGTTGTTATTAACCAGGGCATACAGCATAGACAAAATAGACTTGAAAGTGGGAAAAATAACCTGCCATGCCTATATTGATATAAAAAAATCCAGAGTATTAATTTTTTGAAAGATTAAACCTAAATTTCTAGAGAACATGGATTCCATAAAATATAAATGATATGAGTAACATCAGTGCTCCACAGTCTGATCTGAAATCCAGATAAAAGACCCTCCCTAGAGATTGTTAAAACAATAATTTGATTGGAAGATGAGATTAACCAACATTTTAGAGAATCAAAAGGTTTTTGACAAAGGTATTTTTTCTTCCTAGGAATTTTGATTTTTTTTCTATAATTTAATGTATCACTACTGTTATATCATCCTGTCAAACTAATGCTCAAATCCACACGCTTATTTAGATCCATGGTTCTTATTTATTTTATTACAATATTGTCTTTAAGTCTTTTTATTAAACAGAACTATTTCCAACTAATATATGATAGCATCTAGCTTGTTATCTTCCCAAGTGTCTGGAAGCCTAGCTTCAGATCTGAAGTTTGAACTAATTGTCAGCATCATGAGGTTAACTGAATACACTAGTTCTCTTGCGGAAATTTGGAAATTTTCAGAAAGAGTAGTTCTACTGGACATCAGTCACCTGTTTTTCAGATGTGGCTTTCAGAGAGCAAATAGAGTGTCTGCTAAAACTATTGACTTGTACAGACTATTTTTCATAAAAAGTGATATAAGAAATAGTCATACCAAAAGCAAATGTTTACACCACTTCCGAGGCTTAGCATAGGTAGAGAAGCTCTGCATAGGACAAGCTGCTTAATTTCTCAAAAGCAGGTGGTACCTCTAAGAGGATATAATCTATCTGATGAAGATATAATTTAATAATATTGATGAGACTGAGTTTTGTGAGACATACTGCACAATTTAAGTGAGTCACAAAAAAAAAAGATATTTATTGGTGAGAGGTATGTAGATATTTTATTCTAGCCATGTTTGGTATTTCCTTTTCTGACCACCAATATTTTAACTATTTACTACATCTTTCCACCAGGATCCTGCCCTTCAAGTTTCAGGTAGATATATCAACAAAGCAAGGTACATGAAGAACTTGCAGGAGATTATACAGCAGAACATGCTGGAAGTAAAGAAAGATGGATATGCTCAGCTACCAACATTTTCTAACAGTGCACAAGTTTGGGCAAAGTTATCACTCACACCTCTGCCAGCAATGCTATTACAAACTCTGGCTCTCGCCAAACATTTCTAATATCCCTACACTTTACCTGGATTGCTTAATGTATACAGAGGATAAGATGCAGACCATAAATTGACAAGAGACAACGATGACATGCAACCCTGAGATTTTTGGGGAGAAGAAAATTTCCCTCAGGACAAAAGGTTCTGTTTATTTGTTAGATTGAGATTTTGTACAGGTTTTCAAGATATAAATGTTATATTTAAGAAATAAAAATAACATAGGTGTTAAGTTACAAGGTTAGTACAAGTGACTTCAGCAAAAGTTTTGTTCAAGGAAACACTGCAAACCTGAACCCTAAATACGTAAGTATTATTAAACACTAACCTGGATCTCTCCCAGGAGGGAAGCATACTCAGAACAAATAATGTTTTTCCCCAGTTACTTGTCAGAGTTGTAGTTCAGATACCAGCTGAGATTGATGCATCTCATTTAATAAGGACTATCGAACATGAATAGAGAACAGTGGCAATCTCATGCGCTTGGGGTCTGACCCTGAAGTTTGTGTACTGTCAGAACTCTCTCAGAAAGAAGTTCTGTGCAGTAGGTCTGAGCACCCTGCTTCTTTAAATTAAATTAGAAAGGAGACCCAAATGAGATACACATATCACATTTTACTTTTAAATAACCTGCTTCTTAAGGTAGTGTTAAAGGTTTGTTAATGTTGAAGAACAAAGTTCCCATTAAAATAATCTTTTTTTACCTTAAGATTGCATTATTATTAAACCATTTCCTGGAGTCTTTTTAGCACAGGCCCTTTAAAACAAACCAGACGGTCTCAGCAAAAGGCATATTTGCATTCCACATTGCAAGGTTGATATCATACCATAATAGTCATTCTTTGATGACACTTGATGGCTAACCTGACAGAAAATTGTTGATTTTTTTTGGCTTTCATCCTCCATTTTTCACCCGCCCACCTCTGCTCTTTATAATATATTTAAATTGAGAATAAATCACACATTTTTGACAAGCAGGAACTGGGGTCAGAAACAACCCCCATCTCCTTTCCAGCTTTCATGTGCCTGAAGCAACATGGCTTGTTTCATCTCATATCTAGGAAACAAGCCAAATGGAACATGCCCTTGGAAAGATCTGCTTCTCATCTGAAGAGCCTGCCTTTTCTGTAGGACATGCTCCTCCTTCTCTTCTCCTTAAATCAAAATTAAGTTTTATGAAGTTCTAAAAGAAAATTAAAAAATCGTAACGCTCCACTAAATGTAATATTTTCAGTAAAATGTCATAAAATTTTGGACTCTTGAGAACTAAAAGATAGGAAAAAAAATAATATTTTTTTCCTCTGGAACAAGAAGAGGTGACACCTGCATTGCTACAATCAAATGGACAATTTCATGAAAAGTGTGCCAGTGTTACAAACTGAAGCACACTAAGCCTCAGAAAGGCCAAGTGATTCATAAAGAAGTCAAAATAGCAAATCCAATTTAGCTTTTCAAGTCAGAGAGGTGTGGGTGGGAATTTGTTGGTTTGGTTTTTTTTTTCAGGTTGAAATAATTTGCTGCCTTCATAAAAATGCAAAAGAAAACAAATAAGTGGCACTTCATGCATGCATTTCAGCAGTGTGTATAAAGCAGTTCTCAGTTACTGATTGCACTAACTGCATCGTTTCAGAAGCACAGTAAATTTGAGGATCTCCCCACCCTACCAAGCATCTCAGCACTACTCACAGAGAAGCTAAATGATCCACAGAAAAAGGTGGACTATTTAAAACTCACTGTATACTAATAACAGCAAGAAAACTACATTGCTGCCTGTAGGCAAAAAAGAGCTTTCTAAATTAAGACATGTGAGCAACACATTCTTGTGACAGCAGGGTAAAGTTTCCTGTCTGATCACTTATTATTGTTTCCAAACTGAGTGTAAATTAAGTCTGAGGATTTGGACTGCTGTAAACACACCTTACCAGGTGTGTGTGAAACATTCAGGGGAAAAAAAAAAATATAACTTCCATACATTCCAAATACATATTCCAAATTCCATTCAGTCTTCTTTTTTTTTTCTGGAGAGATTCTTCTATCACTTCCTATGTGCTACCTTTTATCCAGAGGATAACAGCTATGTTTGCAGGTATGTGGAGTTCACAGCAGCCACAGGCAGTGACACAGGGAGTTCTCATGTCCAGTGTGGCCCTGGAGTTTTAGTTGTTGTTGAATTAATGGTCTATGATTAAAGCCAATAAGTTTATATACACCCAAAGTTGTCAGATGCTTCCAATTCTAGTAACTGGTCTAACAAAAGGCACACAAAATGCACACACATATTGACAGCGCACATGCCCCTACATGTGCACAAAACCCAGCTTTTGATTCTAAGATCATCCAAGCACCTATTATCACACAAATATGGAAATACTGTTGAGATACTTGAAAAGTGTGATTTCTTGTAGAGTAATAGTAAAAAAAACACACCATCTTCAACAGTGTCTTCACACTGTTTTGCATGTTGTAATACAATCGGTAGTACCTGACATGAAAAAATCATTTTTTAATATTGCCCCCAATCTACAGCAACAATTTGAGATGGAATCAAGGAAATAAATGCAGCTCTTCCACAGCTGTAAGAATATGGGAGACTGGTTTACACTATGCATTTATTTTCCATTATTCTTCCCATTTTTTCTATTACAAGCTGAAATGGCAGCCTGTTTCTTGAGCTTCCTTACTTTCCCAAATGCTTTTTTTTTTCCACCTCTATCTGCTCAAATTGATCAGTCACATTGGGTCCCTGGAATTAACTCTCCCTGAGAAGAAAGAATTGTCAAAGAACATCATTGTCAGAGAAGCATCATTGTCAAAGAGGGTGGGGGTAAGTGTGGGTTCAACAGTAATCTCCACAAAGAAGAAAGCAGCACAAAACAACAGGCTGTCAGAGAAAAAGAGGATGAGGGTGCAGAAGAGCACTGAGCATGAAGATATTGCCTTCATTCTATTTTGATGTTGCATATAGCAGTCTTGATTTTTGACATCTGTTTGTCCTTTGCAGTTGTGCAGAACCAACCTCTGAAGTCCTGTCTAACAGTAATTTCTGAAGAAAATGCTGTCTCCTTATCCCCTCTGAAAATAAGTTTTGGAAAACTTACTGATGATTTTGACATATGTTCAGCATTAATGATTTGGTAAGTAGTCTGTTCACAAGATTGCAAAGGTACTCTTTGAGCCACACTGAAATGACAAAGAACTCACTGGAATGAAAAATACATGGAAACTACTGTAAAGAGTACAAAACATTATTTTCTGCAGTCATGTCAAAACCAGATTTAACATCTGTATGATTAATATGCAAGGACAGAACCAGCTTAGTCTTTAGAGAACACTGGGCTGAGCCTGCTTTGCAGACAGGAGATGCATCTAGATGCCATCTAAATGTAAGAGAAAGGTCTTATCTTAATTTAAGCCTTTTCATGGAAATTCAAAAGGTAAGTAAGAAATAGGAACACAATTTCTAAAATGCCCAGTTCAGATATAATGTGCAAGTAGAAGCGGTAATTCTTGGGAGGTCCAGGAGTTTGAAGAACACAAATGCCCAAAGTTATCAGTTCCCCCCCACTCCCGAGATAATAAAGATACTGAATTGGAAAATTTGAATTATGAACCTCAGAAAACCTCTCCTTCAGAACTTCTGCCACTATTAAAATCAGAAATGCCTGTCTTGCTTTTGATTGCTTCTTAAGCAACATACAGTGTTTAGGAATGAAAATACTGCTTTTTAAAGAAAAGCAGCATAATTTTTTTGTTATTTTAGTGGAATTCTGGAGAAAGGCCTGGCCATATCACTAATTTGAATTGTTTCTCTTTAACACCATGACTTTAAGTTTTACTTTAAGTTTTATAGCAATGGATAACACTTCAAAAACAACAAATCCTGTAAAATTAACATTTTTCTGTTTTTTCAGCATCTAATAAAACTCACTAAAATTATCTCAAACACCTAATTATTGCACAATAACACTAACATACAATCAATTATTTTCAGACACAGCAGCAGAAATGGGCACTGCACCATAAAAATTTATATATCAGTTATTTACTATTATTTATTTATCCATACATAACCCAGTTTCCTTAGACAACATGTTCTTCTACACTTACTAGATAATTTCAAAGCATTAAAGAAAGGTTCAGCATTTAAACATCAGTGTTATTGTTGAGTTCTAATTTAAGCCCAACATATTCTTCATTAACGGATCATTAACATTTGCAATTGTTCAAGTACCCAACATATGATACATAGTAACTGTCACAGGAAGGCAATACTTGATAATAAAGACCTATCCAAACTCTTAGGAAAAGGTAATCATAACGAATAACAGCAAGCTGAAGTTAGGCAAATTCCAATTAGAAATAAAGCACACAATTCTTAGGGAGAAAATGAAAAAACACTGAAGAAATTTGACTTGGCGATAAGCAGCTAAAGGAAGCAATGTGTTTCTTCAGATTCCAGACTGTGGCGAGTTGGCCCTTGGCTGGGGACCAAACCACACAGACCCGCTCACACAGTCCCTGCCCCCACCCAATAATAGGGGAGAGAATTAAAGAGGTAAATGGCAAAGAGGACTCATCGGTTGAGATAAGGAAAATTTAATAACTAAACTACAACAAAATTGGAAATAATACTATATACAAATATACAATGTGATACACAGTGATACTGCCCCTCCCCACCTGATGACCAAAGGCCCAGCCCACTCCCGGCCAATGACACCGGAGGAGGGAGGGAATGGGTGATACACAATGATACTGCCCCCCCACCCAATGACCAAAGGCTCAGCCCTGTTGCCGGNTCCTCACCTATATACTGGGTATGATGTGCATGGGATGGAATAATTGGTCAGTCTGGTTCTCACTCTTAACCTAAAAGCAAATCCCAGGATAGCAGCTGGACTGTCTCTTTACCCCAGGCCTCCCCCAACTCTGTGGAGAGGAGAGAGACTGAACATATTTGTCCTTGAAAGTATCCTGGCAATAACTATAAACGGTCCTTATTATCAGCTTTCTCCTGATCAGGAATCCAAAACATAGCTTCTAGCTAGCTATTTATGAAGAGAAGGAAAAAAAAAAATTAACTCTCTTCTACTTAACCCACGACACAGACAAACCTGGATTTGTGTCACCCAGCTTCAAGCATTTTAATAATATGCTCAAAATAAAGAGCCTTCATTCTTCCAGTAGGCAACTCAGAGGAGAAGATATCTTACAAGGGTGATTCTCATTCTGAATGTCTTTCTGGTTGTCACTTACAAAAGATAACAAGGTCAGTCCAGGGAAAAGTCAGTGAATTTGAGTATTTTATAGGGAGTTATCAACAGTTCAGTTGTCTCAGCTGTTTTTTAAACTTCTCAGGTCTACCTTTTCCATATTACACTGCACACATGTAATTTCTGTTTTCAGAGAGCTACTTCTAGGGCTGATAATACAGTTACACCCTCCGTACCCATTCAGGTCTTAGTTTCTACTGCAGTAATGAGCAGCTGTGCCAAATAAGGCCTGCCATGGCAGTTATTTTAAGTGATCCATCCACTGAAACAAATATAGAATAACTATTATTTCAGAGAGCACAGAAGAATCATCAACTGGTGATGACTTGCAACAATAAAGTTCAATATATACAAACTGTTGACCTAGAAATGATTGTATAAGCCATTACTAATTTTCTGAGTCACCTTGTGAGCTCTCCATTGAGCCTTAGATAATATCTTGTAGCTGAACTCAGAACTGCTAACATGAGGTTATAGCAACTTCTCACCTAACAATTACTCATCCCCACTCTGTTGGGTGTAAATTTGATACGAAACATTCCTTGGTAGTTTCTGCCCCCACACAGCCTACAGAACTTCTGTTCTGAGTGAACACTTAACTTCTTGAACATTTCTGTAGCCTTGAGGGAACAAGCTTATTCAAAAAGGCTTGTGTGTCTCAGTTCTTACTTGCCTTGAATCCTAAGTAGTCATCCATACAAACAATGACTGCGACACGGACGTAAAATGAACCAATGTTTTAGTGTGCTGCTTTTCATGAGTGTAAATGACTACATAATGCGAGTGCTGAAAGAGGCCCAGTCAGCACACAACATAAAATTTTCTATAAAGAGCAATCTGACAAGAAGGTACAAAGTTCATATTGAACTTCTGATAAGTGAATAATTTTCAGATATGTCAAGTACTTGACTAGTCAGTGAGAGGTTATTTATGAAATCTAAATTTAATCTTTTCTTTTGAACAAAGTAGCCACAGAGATCTAAAAGAAAAAAAAAATAAAAGGAAAAATCTGAGCCTTAACTCCCTGTCTACTATGGTGATTAGCAAGCTGGATGTTTTTCTTTCCCTACCAAATTAATTTTTTTTTTCCTCTGTAAGACTTTGAACATCCACAGGATTTCTTTGTCTTTTTGGCCTTAAGCACATGTTCAACTGATTGGTTACAAGGATTTCCTTTACAGTTTCTGGCTAGGTGCCACCTTCCAGCTTGCTTTTCCACATTCTTGAAATGATCAGTCTACTGCCCCTGCTTTGGCGGGATGAAATCTCATAGTTCAATCACCTTCCGTCTGAGTTTCTGGGAGCAGACAGCATCCTTTCACCTGTCAAGATACTGTTGCATATACACATGCCTAATAGCTTTCTTAGAGATAGTTTGTTATTTTGTTCCTTAACTAAAAAGCAATAATATTTTTGGATGGTAGTTTCTTTTGGTTTTGCTACATTATGCAATACTCATAAATATATAGACAGATAAATATCTGTTCTGTGATAAGTTTTTTCTTTATTTATTCATATCATTTAAAGTTTAAATAAAGTTGACTGAGTTCTGTTATTTTCTGCCCTCTTAATGACCAAGTAGTAGCAAGCTCACTGTAGTTCCTTTGTCCATGCCACCATGCAAGACTGTGGAACTTCTGTTTTCATTCATCTAGTTGGATCTTAATAAAGCAGTAATATCTGATCTTTTCCATCAACTTTGTCAAAAAGCTTTCCATCAAGAAGGTAGAGAATAAGAAATATCCCCTCTTATTTATTATCCAGACCATCTTTGAGGAGACAAAGCTTCAAGGTCATCATTTTACAATTCTTGTCAGGTTTTTCTAATAACTTCTTTTGGTTTATTTGCAGGCATTCAGGGATGATATCGCACAGATGCCCTGTAAACTATAGGAAATTATGCTCTAATATAAGTATTTTCCATTCTACATATTTCAATCTTGTTATTTCCCATAAAAGATCCCTCCATTCTGAAAATATCATCTGATTATTTTGTTCCTATAAGAAGGGTCTTACATTTGGCAACTGTACAAGGTTTTCCTGTATCCAGGTCACCAGCAAATCAAGCCTGTATCACTGACCTATTATTCCCTTTATTATAACCACTACATTACTTATCACTACATATGTTTTGGCATTCTCTTCACCAACTAGGATTAAAGTTTATTTTCAAAATACAGTGAGAAAAACATTAAACAGTTTAAGGCTAACATCCTCTCTCAATCATATTCAGCAAAAGACATCATCATAGCAATCAACATAGCATTATTCCTCTTATGTATATTTACATCTAAAATCCATTATTAACTATTTTATTATGTAGCAAGGCTCACTTTGTGTTCATCTGGTTCATCAGTCAAAACGTACTGCGGAAACCAGTCAAATAACTTACAGTACAACTCTTAAAAATGTACTGTAGACTGTAAAGTATAGCTACACGCAAATCACCCAAGATGTAATCTAAAGCCATAAAATGACAATAGGGAGATTATGTTGGGAATGTAAGAAGTGAAAGACAACTACATATACAATGTATATGTGCATATAAATCCACTTACATGGTTATATAAATGCTTCACTATATATAGTGATGCCTGCATTCATTCTGGATAAATACACTGCTTATGATATTGAAACAGTCTTATGGATGAGTTTGTAATGAAGCTACCTGCAAGATTACATGTATGAAAGAAAAGATCGCCAATCACTAACTTCCACTATTAAGAAGTTGTCTGTCATACAAGTTGTCACTTACACATATACTCCCAATATTCAGGTAAATATTTTTACTAAATAAGGATCAGAATGACACACGAAAGGACTGGACAACCTTGAAAATTGTAGTAAAACTTAATTTGTTGTGTTTCAACAGACTACATGATCTTGCATTTCATTAAGTCTTACTTCAGGACTGGATCAAGACTGCCTACACTAAAATTGAAAGTTTTTAGAACTGAAATCACAGCAGATCATAGAATCACAGAATCATTATGGTTGGAAAAGACCTCAAGGATCACCAAGTACAACGGTGAACCCACACCACCTAACTCACTAAACCATGTCCCTAAGCACCACATCTACACCTTTCTTGAACACCTCCAGGGATGGTGACTCCACCACTTCCCTGGGCAGCCTGTTCCAATGCCTGATCACTCTTTCAGTTAAGACATTTTTTCTAATATCTAGNAGTACAGGGGCACAATCACTTCCCTAGTCCTGCTGGCCACACTATTGCTGATGCAGGCCATGATGCTGTTGGCCTTCTTGGCCACATGGGCACACTGCTGGCTAATGTTCATCCGGCTGTTGACCAGCACCCCTAGGTCCCTCTCTGCTGGGCAGCTTTCCAGCAGCTCTCCCCTGAGCCTGTAGCATTGCAGGGAGTTGTTGTGACCAAAATGCAGGACCCAGCACTTGGCTTTATTGAACCTCAAGAAAACCAGAGTGAATTGGAGATGGACTTCAAGCTGTGTGTTGATACCTTAAAAAAATAATTTTAGTGCGTATCAAGCAATATTTCCAATAAAAAAGAGGAAGTACTGAGGTGTCATCTGGAATACAAGATACGTATTGTTTGTTATCACCAGTTTTGAGAAAGACTAAAAGTCTTAGATAATGGAAAGAATTAAAAAAAAAATTAGTTCCACAGTCCACCAAAAAAGAGTTTTGAGAAAAATATTTTTTGCCATGTATAAATACAACAAATGAGTTAAGTGCTATGGAGGATTAAGAGTTATTCAAGTAAAAGATTAAGCTGGTAGAGGAATCAGTGGTTTACACACAGAACAAGTTTATTATGTTACCAGAAGATTTCTAATGGTCAAAAACCCATCTGCATCATGGTCTCACTATCCAACTGTTCTATTACAAGGCTTCTTTAGTTGAGCACAAAAAAGTAGGTTTCATATGGTATTTGATGGGTTTACAAAATAAATATTAAGATACAGATGGTCTACAGAAGTATGGGATTGGATTTAATGAGCCAGGAGATCCCATTCATTCTTAGTTGCCTAAGATTCAGAGTCTAAAAAACTCACCAGTTGTGACCCTTGCCCACTCCCAGGGAATGTATTTAACTAAAAAGCAGCAAATAATTTCCTACACAGTAGGCACTTAGCCACTACTGCATGGTATGACAGCCAGTCAAAGGACAGACTGAATTTCATGAGGCAATTTGCAAGCAAACTATCCCACATCCCATTAAGAATCCTATGGGCTAATTCATGGCCCATTATCAGCCTTAGTCCCCATTGGGAATTCTTAAAGACTCCTAAGAGCTGCTCAGTAAGTGGACTGATTGAGCAACTCAGCATTGTGTTTTCCTGGTTAAATTATGTTTGACTCCTTTTTAAATTCAGAGATTTAGATAACTTCAAAATTGTTGCAGGTCAACATCGGTTACATCTGTTGTAATTCCAGTTTTCTAATATTTGTTGAACTAGGGTTGTTTCACTACTGGCACAGCTTTGGGGATTTACTTGTGCTTCCCAGCCTTTTCAGTGCTTTAATTCACCAAGCAGATGCTAAACTAGGGCTGTGAATGTGACAGCCAAAATCTTATGACACAGATTCTATTTCAGATTTTGAGAGCCAAGGCCCATTTGATTGTTTTGATCTCTCATACACACAACAAAATAAAATGAAGCTCAGGAAAGCCCATCTGGGAAGAAAACTATAACTGTTTTCTTTTCTCCTCAATGAAAGTTCTACCACTAGCTGTGGCACAAACCTTTCTTTCTATAAGTTTGAACAACTTACGACAATATTGAGCATGCCCACCAAGACCATGACAAGGCCTAACTTAAACCTGATTTAAAGAGAGTTCAGTATACTCAGCCTTTTCTAGAATCACGTATCTGATACTTTTGTGCTTCAGTTACCCAATCTGCAAAATGAGTTTTAATCTCATGACTCAAACTAGTAAGATCATACCAACATTTCACTCATTTTGGATTTAGTAGCTAAAGTTTAAATATAAATTTAAAATAAGTTTATTCTTGAATTAAATATGAAATTGCTTGTCAGAAATACATTACCTCATATACCTCTATGGAGCTACTCATGCTTTGGAGTCCATAAAACTCAAAGTCTTTTTGTGACACCTTTCAGACACGTTCTGGGACACACAACCCCTTGTTTAGGCCTGAAAATCTCTGTATACAACATATACGATCACAGAAAAAGGGTTGCTAATCACATAAAAACTAAACTCAAATATTCTAGTAGAGCGTATTACTTTTGGAAACATTACTGTGCTAGAAAGCCAAAGTAAAATCTTCCATGACCATTCCACTGGAAAATATAATTTCACCTAGACTACTTTGGTGTCAAATCTCACTGAATTTGTTCAGAGAAATGGGGGAAAGTCAAATAAGATGCCCAATTTTAACTCAGGTAGAAGCTCTATATGCAAAAAAAAAACCCACCATATTTTTGGATTATTTCACTTTAGATTTTTAATGATCATATTATAAATTCTTCAACTTTGATACTTCAGTGAAAAGAACATTTATTTTGAAAATTCTCTACAAGACACAATTTGCTTCTAAATCCTACTGTGCAGGGGAGTTGATAGCACTAATGAAAATAGACAGTGGAATAATAGTCTAGAGTTATGATTACTACATGTAGGATTTTGTGACTAAGCTACACCTACTAGTAGTTAGTCAGTCTATTTTTTTAATGCCTTTGAAGGAAAGAGACAGACACCTGAATCTTAAAACACTTTTACATGACTCCCAAAATACTTTTAGCTCCAGGGAAATTTCTGTAATACAGTTTGTGCTTTTCAATTGCTTAATAGCAAAAAGCAGATTTTTTTTTTCTTCCTCATGTCAAAAAAAGTCTAGTAGAAAAAAAAAACAAACTAAGAAAAGTGAGTCATATCTTCAATACATTGTACCTGACTGGGATTGGAAACAAAGGCAAAATGACTGTTTAGAGAAACAAAGCCTGAGAAGTTATGATTTTTCTTCACCTATTAAAAAGATCTGTAGGAAATACAGAAAGGGCTTATCAAGTGGAAAACTACCAAACAAAAACATGTTTACTTTTTTGCAAGATTGCAGATTTGGGAGCCAGGTAAGTCTTACTAACCATTATTTGTATTACAGCTACATTCACAAGCACAGTCAAATTCTGGGTCCCAATATTCTCAAGCACGGTACATGACTGAATTCCTTATGGCATGATTCTTCTGCTTTCCACCTAGCTGTCTAGACAAGCAAAGGATGTGGACACACTTCTCAGATCATCATAACGCTGCAGGAAGAAGATGTAATGAAATCCTAGAAAACATGAGTAGAGGAGTGGCAAGTAAGATGGAAGATTCTCTCTCCAGTAAGGAATTGGTAAGATTGTTATTAAACTAAGATTGATATTAAACTACAGCAAGGTCTATTATTTATACAGGACTTTGAGAAAAACACAGTGAAGAGACTAAAAAAAAAAGTAGGAAGGGAATACATAGAGTAGTTCATCTCTTCTGTTTATCAGAAAGAAAGTGTTTTATTACAATGTTTAAGGACCTTAAGAAAAAAAAATGCTAAATGAGTAATCAGAGAAAAGCAAGAGACTTACTGCCTAAAAACTGAATATTCATACTGAAAATAGAAATAACATAGTTTTATTTATTGCCTTTTTTTTGACAGTGAGTTAACTATTTTTTTAAGATAAGTTCTATTTAAATATATTAATATGGTCACTATTGATCATATTTCCATGACTAACAGTTAGCTATTAGCATTAGACCTCTACAAATCTAATTTAATACTTCACAATATTAACCCTAGGAGGGAATGTCTTACAGCAATTGAAGTAAATATCTCAACAAGAGCAGCAGATAATAAATCAGTCTTTCAAAGGGACTGAAAGAAAAGATGCTCTTATATTTAGGAGAATTTGGGGAAGGAAAATCTGGAAAGGATGACAATGTTGTAGAGCAATGAATGGAGTTTCCACTGAACAGAGTTATCAAGATAATCACAGCTTCCCAATTCAGGGCCTGAATTATCTAGTTTTGTCATACAGTGGGTGGAGAGTAGCACAGGCCCTTGCTAGTGCTTGATTCGAATTCATATAACAAGACTTAAAAGTGAATAATTCAGCTTTGCAATCAGTGGGAAAGACATGGAAGGTTTTCTGATTGCTGGCAAAACGATAATCAGTCACTCCCAATTCCTCCTACTAAGCACACAGTGCACACACAAAACAAACATTGCTTTTATGATTTGCACCCTTGTTGCCCCAACAGTGGCAAGTGACTCTTATCCACCCAAACGTGTCTGGATAACAACATGGTGCTCTCCTTGAGCAGAGGGAGGGAGACCCCACTTATCTGCAACAGGTGAGAGCGGCTCATTTGGCAAGGTTACAAAGATTGAGGGGGAATTTCCTGAGCACTGAAACAGTACCCCAGTCAAGCTATTCCTCCAGAAGGCATCAAGATGTAAAGTCTAAACTTATACAGTTAAGTGCAACCAGAAAATTGAGGAAAAAGTCCCAGCTCACTTGGTCCCCAGCAAGGCATAGGCTTGCTCTGCAGTAAAATTTGTCAATGGACATCAGGTGTGACATCTGATGACAAAGTCTTACCAATTGGTAGGAGTTAACCAGATGGAAGAATTCCCTTGCCAAACAATCTCATCTGCAGCATCAGAGAGATACGAGGCCAGCAGACCTGCTTTGGATAAGAACTTGTGCAAGACTTTATTTAAATGAGGTACAACATCTGGATAAAAAAAAGAAACTGTAAGATTTTCCACATAAGTATGAGATATCCATATCTCTATCCAATACTTATAAAGATAGGTCTGTCTTCCTCTAAGCTTCAAACCTTTCTTCAGTACTCAGACTTGTAACCGGATCTTTCATTGTACAAGCCTTAAGCAAAATCTCTTCTCAGTCTCAATATCTTTAAGAAACAGAATATACTGAAACCTAACTGAAACAAAGAGTTGAGGGTGGTGTTGTATTTGTTTGTAATTGCTTATGGTCTCCTCTACTTTGTTTTTTTCCTCTTTTGTTCGACACCATAAAATGTATTTGCTTCACAAAGCCAATTGTGAGCAAATTTAAAACAGCGAAACTGTTAATAACCCTCCACCACAGACGTCTTCATGAGTAAAATATACAACTAAACTGTGGAATTCACTGTCCTAAAACATTACTGAGGTGCATTCTTGAAAAGGATTACATACTTACTAACATAAAAATAAACTTTTACAGATACACACAGGTACAAAACTACAAGGCTTNCAGATCACGATCTTTCATAATGAGTGCAAGGGAAAAAAACTGCAATGTGAAGTAAATGGCTATAAAAAGTCTTAATAGTAATCCAGTATCACAGGATCTTTTGCAGACTCACTAGTTTAGAGATAATTTTATACAAAAAGAAATTAATGCTATGTAAAAAAGTAAGTTAGCATCATAAGCAAAATAATCTTACAGTCATCCTAAAAAGGATGCTATAATTCTAAACATGGCTGACATGCTCTTGCTGATGAATATTATGGTCTACAGAGTGATACCTTAGCCATNGCAAATTTAAAACAGCGAAACTGTTAATAACCCTCCACCACAGACGTCTTCATGAGTAAAATATACAACTAAACTGTGGAATTCACTGTCCTAAAACATTACTGAGGTGCATTCTTGAAAAGGATTACATACTTACTAACATAAAAATAAACTTTTACAGATACACACAGGTACAAAACTACAAGGCTTGCCAATAAGTGTCTTCCAAAGCATGAAAAGGGGTCAGAAGGAAATACCTTGATGAAGTATTTCAATTAGATGGATTGTGAGAGTAGGAATGGGAGGGAGAACATTAAACTTTANAAAAGTAAGTTAGCATCATAAGCAAAATAATCTTACAGTCATCCTAAAAAGGATGCTATAATTCTAAACATGGCTGACATGCTCTTGCTGATGAATATTATGGTCTACAGAGTGATACCTTAGCCATCTGTGATTTTCTCACACGTGCTTCCTCAATCTAATCCTGTAGGTCATCATTCTGCTCTTAATTAGGAATTCCAAGTAGGAAATATCTCATAATCAATATTATTTATATATATTTTTAAGGACTTAATAGTGAGGTTATTTTGGTTGGAAATACTTCTTTAATGTGTTTGTTTGCCCTGTGAAATGAATTGAATATTAATACTAGCTTCAACTGGATATAGCAGTAGACTTCTCACTAACTTTAATTTCCCTTATCTCTTTAAGAACATCCCCAATAACGTTGATCGCTCCAGCTCTCTGTGTCTAAGACTGCCAGTGATAAGGCATATATCTGCTGGGGGTCATGGTCTTTTATATTGAATAAAATTAATTTCTTTACAAACACAGGCTTTTTAATCCACTATTCTACTGAATGAAGCACCTATCAGAGACATGAAAACAAAAGTCAGTTGTACAATGCTTTCCAGGAAACTATGCTACAATGGCTTTTTTTTTGTGTGTGATAAAAAGCAATCAAGCAATGCCCTGAAGCCTGAGATTTGATTACTCATGTTTATGATCATGTATATGAATGTTATTCTCAAACATAGAAGTAACCTGATATAACACATCTAATATAATGTACATAGTAACCTACATTATCTATGCTATGACTTATATATAATTTTAAATGAGAAAGAGGACAGAAGAGCAAAAAACTTTAATTTAGGGTCAGCCTCATCACTGGCACTTTGCAAAAAATTAAGATTCAGAATTTGATCTTTAGGGACATTCAAAACATTAACTGTGGATCAGACCTATCTTTGAACAGAAGTTAAGCATGTTTGTCAGATTTTTAGTTATTATATGCAGTTTATCAGTTTTTGCCTCATTTGAAAGAAACATCTTTTTCTCCAAGTATCTTAGTGACCCAAAATTTGTGTACAAGTGCTGCAAGCCCATGACATTTATGTGTAGGAAGAACCTCTACAAAGGCTTTGATTATTCCCACACCTTCACTTGATATAACAAAATACTGAGTACACTCAGTAGCTCTGTGCTATAGCTAGTTAATTATGGTATGTCAATAAAAAAATACAACAAATAGAACACACACCCAGAAGTGTTTTTCATTAGGAAATTTCTTCCAGTTCCAAGTCAAGACTAAAATAATTTATGAATGTTTTAATAATCAAGCTATACTTCTTATTGATGAGAGTAATTATAATTAAAGTACATCTTGCCCATTTTTTGTAAAGAAAGGAGGATCGTATCAAAAGATCTAGGCTTTTGTTGTTGATTTCTCTTCTTAAATGAAGGAGGGAATTTTTCCTATGAGAACATAACAAAGCAAATCAACAGTAGCTTCATCGCTTCTCCAAGTCTCTGAGCTGGATCTCAAGTCAGAAGCCTACACCCTCTTCCTGTGAGTTCATCTCTGGACAGTCCTGATTTTTTTGCTTCTTTGAATCTATTTGAGTACCTTGATTTCTCCCACAAATATATTCACCTCCCTACTCAAAACACTGCCTTTCAAAGCTCTCAGACCACACAGTTTCGATTCCCCAGGAGATTTTCATGTTGCTGTTTTAGTGGTGTTTTGCTATGTTTGGGGTGGGTTGTTTTTTGTTTTTGGTTTTTTTATCAGCTTCCTTGATTTCTCACATTTATCGGAAAGATGATTCCATTTACAACAGCATTTAATGTAGCTTAGAATATTTATAGTACTATGTCATCATAGACAAAAGGGGCTAAAAGAAACCTCAGGAGGAATGTCTTTGTGCAGTTTAAACCCATTACTTCTTGCTCCACCCACCATGTAAACAAATAAACACCCTCCTTCTCAGCAACCTTTTATGTCTTTAAAAACTGTTTGCATATTTCTCTTCATCTCCTGTGATGTAAAACACTGGTGTTTGGTTCCAGTTTTGTGGGTTATCTGCTAAACTGTTTTCTTAGCTCTCTTCAATAGGTCTGGCAATCACTCAAGCAATGAGCTCAAAAGCATTCATGTCTTAAAGCGGAATCCTTACAGTTTACCCTCGTGTCTTCCAAAATACAACTTTGTTCATATGCCCAATTTGATGTTCATTTTTTAGCAACAGCATACATATTTTTGACTCAGTTTGTGATCTATATTATCTACTTTTCCTGCAGATCTTGCACAGGCCCAGAGATTTTCAAATCCTATATTTATCAGCTGATTGTTTCCATCTAGACTCTTGCCTGTAAAAACAGTTAAAACAATGTTTCAGACATTCTCAGACAAAGCTCTACTCAGTGAAAAACAATAATTTCTAGTGGAAAAATTGAAATTGCAGTCTTTCTGACAAGACCTAAAATTAAATCCATCACTTCTCCCAAGACTGACAAGTAAGAATTACTTGACTTATTGACGAAGGAAAAAAATAAGTAAGTATTAAGGAACAATGAGAGACATGGCTTATCCAACAGGACTGAACAAAGACAGTGCTAATCTGGATCCTATTTTCTTAGTCAGCACCCAGTCTTGGTCACCATGGGAGATGGATATCATATTAGACACCTAAAGTATCCATTCCTTGGTCAGCGTAAGTATCACGATGACAGTGTTATTCACCTGTCTTTATAGCAAGCCACTTTCAGGAGTAATAAACAGTGTTAGTTGTTAGAGAATTGTTTATTGCCCAGCCAGTTATTATCTACCTCCCCTGGCATGAAAGCACAATGTGGATGAAACATCCTTGGGTGCCTTCTGGCCCAGAGAATGCCTTTAGGACTATCATGTGATGATGAACTAAATTTTAATCTTAATTGTAGCCCTCAAACTCAAAACATCCCCATGAGATTTCCGGGATGTCAGCAGATTCACAACAGCAGCAACAACATAGAAACCAAACCACTTCTCCCCTCACCCAGAAGCAATCTGGCTATGGTACTCTCAATTCTATTATCACTTCTCTACTTGCCAAAAAAATGCCAAAAAGTCTTTAAAAAAATCATAGACCTTAGTTCTCAGATACTTCCAGATGGAGATTTGGCTCAGCATGTGAAATATTTATTAACTCACCAACAATATTCTCCTGCAAGACAAACATTTTTATCTTTCCGTTGTAAAATCAAGTACTGAAAAATTCTACGTATTGTCACAGGTTAATGGAGCAGTCGAGGTTTAAAATCAATCATCCTTAGTGTGAAAATGTATTCATTAGTACAGCTTAAGAAAACATCATCTTTAATTTCTTATCCAAGCAGTCAATGTAAAAATAAATTGGCATATTAGCTAAATAAAATATTTCAAGCCTTAGAGGACACTGTGCTTAATGGTAGGTGTAGTAAAGACTATATTTTTATAGTAGTGTAATATTCCCTAGCACTTCTAGGTTTGCAACGTCAGAAAAGTAAAAACTATCCAATCAGCTTTGACAGGGTGCTTACTACACATGCACAGACTCCACTATCCTAAACCAGTCTTTCAGGCTGATCTAATCTCACAAGCCATGGGAGCTGGATTCCAGTTTTGTACGGCAACACAGACACTCCTTCGTTCCCAGCTAGCTGAATCAGTATGGTGACACCAGCTTCTAGACATTCATCCACCAGACTGGTTGAGGATGCAAAATCTGGTGTCTCTAAAGTCAAGGATGCTCTGTAATAAACCTGCCAAGCAGGTTGAAAACCAGTCAGAAGGCAATTCTGTTGACTTCTTTCTGAGAAGACAGACTGCTGCCTGCTGATAACTCCGTAAATATCCTATTCTATTACCAAACAAGTTAAACCTTCCTTATAATGAATTACAGCCAGCAAAGACACAGAAAGCACCAATGCCAAAGTGTAGTAATATTCTAATAGTCCAGGATCCCAGAGAGTCCAAAATCACATTTGCTGGTTTTATGTTTTTAATGCTGAAAGGTCAGGGTCACCTTTGCAGTTATCACACGGAAAGGGGATGTGCAAGGACAGCAACTGTTCAGCACAAACTCTTAGAAATGATGCTCCTGGATGGTCCTGCCTGCTCACTCTGAATCTTGACCACATCCCTCCTCCTCTTTTTCAGCTCAGAGGAATGCAACCAGAAAGGAGGATCTTTAATGGCTACCAACTATTAAACTTCAAAAGCTATAAACTACAAGACACTGACAAGCAGTTTTGGTGAATCAGCACACTGGCCACTTCTCAGGCACAAACTTATCAGAAAAGAAATTCTGGGAGAAATCTGGAACACATATTTTTATCAACCCACATGTTAATTTGTATGACATTTTAGCATATTCCTAATAATACCTCCAAAATCTGATCCTTCTTATCCCTAATTAACCATATTTCTCTAAAAGTAGCTAAAATAAGGGTGAATGCTTGTTTTCCTGTTGGCCTTGAGGGATCACAGGAATTCATAATGGATTTTTTTAGGCCTTGAAAACACTGGTAACAAGGCAAACTTCATTCAAGAAACACAATTGTAAGAATATTAAACCAAGGAATTACACTTTAGTCCTTTGAAAGACAGTGATTAGCCCAATTAAGTGAGGAAAATAAAATAAGTTTTAATTACACAGACAGGACATGACAAACATGGCTAGGAATGAAAGCATCCTTAAGTGAATCCTCTTTCTGAAGGAACTCCAGGGTTTTTGGGTTTTTTTAAAGAACCAGCACTAGTGAACATTTCTTCTAAAGATGTTAGAAAAATCTGTCTTCTGGAAAAGGAAGTTTAAATCCTGCAAGTAATCCTGTAATGACATTAGATTATCCTTCTTTTTATGTTTAATAATCAATAAAACAATGGATAATTTACTTCACTGAAACCACAACCTGCCATAATTTCATTTGTAGTCCTTAGTGAGCCAATTACACAAAATCTTCCTTACTTTTTTTCTTTGACTGCCTTTAATGCATATTGATTTGATGGTACACAGTATATAAGTCTGTCACTCGTCTGCAGAGAAGGAATTAAACAATGTTTACAATTGACAAGACAAATTTGAGTAGTTCAGCCTAATCTATCTATCTAATCAAATGTCACTCACTTGCTGTCAAACTGTTCAAACATCTCCTGCATTTAGTGCATGAGCAGTATTAACAGTCACCCAAAAACCTCTGAAGATAAAAGGTAGGTCTCCACTTCAAGCTCTGAAGATCCAAATGATATGCAACAAATAAATGCATGGCATGATTATGATATGAATAAAATATGATTAAAGAAAATTTTCATCCTATTTCATATGAATATATGAAAAAACTTGTAGGCAATAAAAATTAAATTAAAATTAAAAAGTACTAAAATGAAAAAGTTTTTGTGTGACATAGGGAGATGTGAGGAACAAAATTAATGTTTCTTTCCTGATCCAAGCTGATTGAGACTAAAGATAACTAGACCAGGCCAGATGAGGCTTTGAGCAACCTGGTCTAGTGGAGGGTGTCCCTGCCCATGGCAGGGGGGTTGGAACTTGATGATCTTTAAGGTCCTTTCCAACCCAAAACATTCTATGATTCTATAATAATTATTGTCTCATTAATAGTTGGCAACTTGGAGGGAAACAGTATAAAAATTTTGCCTAGATTTCACCCCATCCATCTACCTACACAAGCTCTACTGTCAGTCTCAGCTAAGATCAAGGAATGAATGGGCAGGGAAAGTCAATTCCATTTTGTCAGTATAAAGTTTGGGATCAAAAACTATGCAGATACTTGTACTACATAATATGTTTGTCCTGTCGTTACTAAAACATTTACTGGAAACTGACACTTTTCATCTATATTTAGAAAAGCATGCTTGAACGGAAACGTTCTGTACATTTGCTTTCAAACTATGCCTGTGCTAGGATGGATCACATGTAGAAAGAGTATATTCAATAAGTGTTTGTGTCAGCTGTGAACTAAATTACTCACAAATAATCCTTGACATTATTGAAGTAGAGCTAAATCTCTATCTTACTGAGTAATGGCAGAGACCAGAAAGGACCTTGGTTTTAGCTATCATGATCCATTATTACAGTATATATCTTTCCAAGATGTTTAAGATTATGAACACCTCTTCTATTGCAGCTGCACTGGGCTTGGCTTGAGCCATTAGGTATTTCCTGGAATGCCTAATTACTAGTTAACACAAGAGTTGTTTCAGGGTCTTTCCATAAAGGTCTAAGAAATAATCTGAAAACATACGAGTTCTTTTAACAAAACAAAGGCTTGGATTAGCTTTCAAGAAAACACAACAGTCTCAAAGCAAAACAAACTAAAATGCCTTCAAAATAATCTCCATGCATAGCAAAACTGTAAATTTAAGACTTGTTAATATGAAGACTACACTTTCCTCAGAATGCTTGGAGCTTCAGAAGAAATTCCCAACATACAGGAATTTTTATTAGGAGCTTTATCTCAAGGCATCCCTGAACTTCTGGTCTCATCTTACTGCTGTTAAGGTATTCATGTTCTCAGAGACAAACTTCATGCTACTGCCTAACTCATACATTCATCTCAGTGCCTTAATTTTCCCACTCTCGTCCACTAGTAGATAAAATAGCAGCTTATTTATTATAGTGGTCAGGTCAGCCCATCAGAGGAGAGAGGTGAAATCACAGGACCCAATTCTGACTTCAAATTTGCAATCTGTCACTGAAATCAGCTTCAAGCATTTTGCTAAGTGGAATTCAAAGCACTGCACACCTTGTAATCAGTACAGAACTGCTCTACCAAATCCCAAACTTACAAAAACTCAAAATCAACAACTAAAACATCATAAGGTCTACTATCAGCTCAGCTGCAGATGTTTTTCTGCCCCATCCAGTGCCAGAGGAAGCAGGTTTCCTCTCCATGCTGAGTACACAGAGTTTTGACTCATATTACCAGGAAGACTGGAAGGAGAGGCCTCCCCCAAGCTTCTGAACTCATCTGGTATCTGCTCACACAAAGACATCAATGTTCTGAGATAAATTAGCCCCTGGAATGTTTTTGTTTTTAGAACTGTGTTCTGAAAAAGCAATGTTTGCCACACATCTGGAAGAAGTGTGCATAGGTTAAGGATGGAAATGAGAAAGCCTTGAGAAAATAAAACATGAAAAGGAGCAGACTGGGTGGGAAAACTTTTGCAGACCAAATGAGGGGGTGAAAGGGGACTATCCTATCAGGAGGATGTCTTGCAGAGAAACTTACAAAGACAGCATTTTCTTCTAGGGTTTGGAGATGCCTCGCTTCACACACATCACTCCCCAGCAGAGTGGGTGGACAGCTAGTTTGAGATTTTATATGAAAGTGAAATCTAAGATATAAATACATAGAGAGGATCACAGAAATGATACACAGGGTTTGGGGGGTTTTGGGGTTTTTTTTGGGTTTTTTTTGGTTTTTTTTGGTTTTTTTTAAAGACATCCTTTGTTGCTAGACAAATGGCATGCTACATTCTGTCTGTAGAACATAATGGATGGGAGAAAAAAAAGAAGCCACAGAGGCTTTAAGTGTCACCTTCTAGCCTGCTTTTTGTCTGGGGTCTTCACAACTGTACTTATGAGAAAACTGGAAGTCTGAAAAAACAATCTGTGAGGTGTATTGCAGTACATAGCATTCCCAGAATCTCCAATGCACTGCCTGCTTCAGCCTTATCTCCAGCCTGTCCCCAGAACTCAAGCCTGCACCTAATATACTGCTGATAGCTATGGATGTCTCTCCATTTCTTACAGTCCTTCTCAAGAGCAGTCAGATACTCTTTACTACCAGTGAAGCTGAAGCTCTTTGCTATTCAAGCATACTAATACCATTGCTAGAAAAAGCATCTCAACTTTCTAGTACAGTCCTTGCAAGTGATTTCACATGATCTGACCATTGCCATCTGTAAAGCCCTACATAGAATTTTCTGTTATTCTTGTACATACAGAAATATAAAACTAGGCAACTATCCAGCATGTGTATAAATGTGCTCTGTAATGAAGTGGAGTAAAAGAAAAGAATGCTAATAATATCTAAATTTTTAAAAAGTTGTCTGGTAGGGCAACAATTAACAGCCAGTAAGCTCAAGGATGTATGCTTGCTGTTTAGTAGCTTGTAGATATTATTGTAATGCAAGGAAAAAATCTGATCCATAAACAAGGCTGAAAAGAAAGAAAAGGTCAAAGAAAACAATCTCCTTCCATCACAACTATGCCAGAGAAGTTGTCAATATGTGAAAAGGACTCCAAACCCTAAAAATCTGAAGAACAGCTCTGTCTGCTCTGTGAAAAGATAGATTTCACAACTAGGAAAATAATTTAAAGCATGTAGCAATACAATGTACACAGTGAGAGAAAAAACAATGAAGGTGAAATCATAGCCTATTGAACACTCTAGTAAGGATTAGCAGTTGACCTACAAGTCACAGGCTCTTGACAACCGATTTTAAGGCCAGAGGTAAGTATTCGATTGTCTGCGTGCTATAATCGAAGAAATTTTAGTTATCTATCCCTGACAGCCAAATGCTCTATGTCAGCTGAAGTATGATCTCAGAAAAACACCCACTGTTTTGGAAAACAGCAAGAAAGAGACAATCTACTATTCTCCTAAACAGTTTGTTCTCTTAGGTTGGACAATGCTGATCTGAATGTCTGTAGACTGGCAAGAACTTGAATTGGACTCTACCATTTCAGAATTTCAGCTAGACAGTTCACCACAATAAATATAAGGAAAGTTGTCACTGTCCCACACTCCTAGCACCATTTTCAAAGGAAAAGATAGAATAAATACAGCAAAGTCTGAGACTTCAGCCTAGAAGTGGAGAAAGGGAGAGGGGCAGAATCAAACAAAAGGGTTCTTCCTGTTTTTCTTATTGACTAGCTAAATTGTCTAATCTATCATCTTCTCTCACGCTTCCTCTCCAAGCAAGAGTCTTGACTGTTAAGCAGCCTGATCCTGGCATCTACCTGCCCAGCCCACAGCACAAGAAAACTATATGTCCAAAGTTTTAAAACTCAAGGCAATTGCCATACAAAGAAGAGGCATAGAAATTCCAACTTCTATTGCTCTTTCAGACTCTTCGAGTATTTTAGTTTAATTTGTACCTTTGCAAAGGTCAGAGAAGTACCTGTCAGTATGCATGCCACAGTGGCTGGTGATCTTTCTAATCCTGTCATTAATCAATACTAACGTTTGAAAAGCCTCTGTTAATGAACATGACTTCAGTAGCAACAGTATGTGACAGATATCTCCAGACAATTCAATTATTATGTACAATTTTAACTCATCAAATCAGGTCTTTGTTCTCCTAAATACTCCCAGAAACTCAGCCAAGAAGTGTAAGTTTTCTAGAAACTGCTCAACTCTTACAGGTTTTCTTTACGTAACTGTTCACACAGCTTTTTGTTCTGGTTGCATATTTACCCAACAGGTTTATTAGAAATTTATCTTACTTTGCACAATAACATTGCATTAGAAATATTCATATCCATTTAATTAATCTTTGTTTGTTAAACCAAATAACATTTTAAAAAGAGAAAAGAATAAGAACTAAGCACAGATGAGTAAAGGAGAGAGCGATGCCGAATAAAGTTGTAGAGATGAAGGATGAATAAGAATTAACATTGACATTAATTAGTCTTCCCTTCAGCCATGTGTGTGCACCAACCATAACTCACTAAATACCAAGGAGCTGTGAGCTGCCCCTGTGTATGATATACAAACCTGAGACATGAAAGACACTGTTAATGACGTAGCTCAAAGTCCCCTTTTCCTTCCCCATAACCAACAGGTGAACAAGGTATCTAAGATTAGCCAGGAAGGTGGTGGTATAAAATATTCTCTTTTAATAAGTATTTTACATACTGGTGTCCCTCTGTGTCCCAGCGTGGTTGCAGTCACTGGAACCTTTCCTAACACAGTATACAAGTATATTTTACAATAAAAAAATGTAAGCCATGAGTACTTTGCATTTACTTATCCTTCACTGAAAAACCTTGCAGATACGTCACATGTATCTGTTCATACTAAGGGTCCTTCACACCGCTAGCTCTATATGCATTAGGATGCAATATACTGGTGACTACTTCAAATTCTCTTTCAATATTAGTAAATATTCAGACACAATAGAACTTACACAGCAAGGCTAGCCTGTTCTGAGATGTACTTATTCACTCTGCTCCCTTTCCACTGATGTGAAGGCACAAATAGGATCAAAGGCAGTTTGCCCTGCACCTCCAGCAAAAATGTTTCTCTCGTGGCTAGCATATATCCAATATACATACCTCTTAACCATCTGTTTCTTGCCCCCATTACAGGTTTAGAGAACAGCTGTCTCGCCCCACTACAGTGGCCGGTCGAGAGAGGGTTTTTGTGATTCCCCAGAAAGGAGCACTGGCTGGGTGGAGTCAGAAAATAACCCAAGGAAGAATACAACACGATTTTATTTACCTCAACAACTGCAAAAACATCACGAATCAACTGCTCAGAGTCAAGCACCAGATCACACTTATCAGTTATCACCGAACATCACTCATCCATTAGGCAAACACCAAATAACGCTCAATCATTATTTGGAGGCAAAAATCAGACAGAAGACAGAGTAAAAAAGAGTTGAAAGACAGAGAGACACACAACAAAACAAACACAGAGAACATCACCAGTCCCTCATTCCAGGACATGTCTTCTCTTCAGGCAGAAATCTTCCTTTCAGGCAGAAACTCCTTGCCCGGGGAGTTGAGAGGTCGATGGGGAGCGCAGTTCAGGCTCAGGTGTTAGATGGTTCCGGGACCACATCTCAGCTGGGGAGGGAGGCAGTGCCTGCATCCAGGTTAGCTACGGGAGAGGCTGGGGGGGACAGCTGGTTCTCCACCGGGGAGAGGACTCCAGCCCCCAGCACCGATGCCCCACCTCCACAGATGTGCCCCGCACTCAGAACATTAACAACTCGCTAATGTTCATTCACAAAAGAACTTTTCTTCCAACGTGCTCTGACAGAGATGTTCGTAGACATGGTGGCGCCTCTTTAGAAATCTTCTCTCTGAATGCTCTGCCTGAATGATTAGTGGTGGAGCCTCTTCTTTAGAAAATGTTCTGCCCCTTGTTCAAGACATAAACATGAATCATCTGGGAAGGGATGGGTAGGGGTCCAGACCTTGACAACAGCTCAATTACTCTGTGCTTCAGTTACCTCCAAAAGGCACAAAACATTCTGAAGAACAATCAGAAAATCTGGATTTATTAAAACTTATCCAAGGCTTGGGACAGGACCTTAACATGTAGAGGGTTGAGTTGCAGAAGTGCCAAACACTGTATCTGACACCAGTAGAAACAGCTCTTGCTCAGCATCTTTAAAAATTAGGCCACTGCATTTTAAGTTGTCATGTAACCATTGATTACTTAAGAAAAATCATTTTTCCTTTCATACTCAAAACAAAAGTGATGAACTAAACAAGGGTCCAAAGGGAAATTTCTCCCAGAACACATGAGCAAAGGCATCAAGACTGTCACTATCTTCCAGAGCACTACGCATAGGTTAAATGGCATATACATACCAGACATCAGGCAGCAGCAAGGGCCAGCTGCACCCTCAGCAGCAGGGACCCAAGGGGCAAAGGAGCCCAACACATCAGGCAGACCCAGTGATGGCAATAGTGTCTACGAGGGCCACCAGCATGGCCAGAAGGAAGCCCAGTTGGTGACAAAAAACACTGGGGGCAGAGAGAGGGATGGAGACAAAACAACATAACCAAACAAAGGGTCCGGGCAAGATGCAGGACTGACAGCTGGAGACAGGTCACTGCAGGAAAATACTAACCTCCCAAACCTGAGCTTAAATGGGGCTCCTGGGACCATTGCAGGGGTGGATGCCCCAGGTGAGGTATGTCAGGGCTATTAAAGCCTGTTAGTACCCTCAGGGCCCAGTCACTGTAAGATATGCCTCTCATTGGACTGCGCAGGGAAGGATTTGGCAGGGGGGAGGGCCACAAACAACCCCCAAAAAACTCAGGTCTTCTTCTGTTTCCTCTTATGTTTAAGTTTTTGTGCTGTCCATCTTCTCTATGCTGGGGACATGAAGTCTACATCTCTTCTTAGAGAAATAAAAAGGAAAACATAGACTTAGTCCTTTTAAGAAAGAAAAGATCAAGTGCAAAGGGTCCTGCAGATCATCTCCCTAATGCCTAATTTATTTGGACAGCTGTGTATCAAAGCTAACAGAATTAAGTGTCTCCTTTTGCTTAACTGTGAGCTGGTTTAAGTAAAAGTCTGAAAATGTCATAACATTTCGTATATAATCTATACAAGTGCAGATTCAGGGGGATATGTGGGGAAAATATCTCTTTTGTAATGCTTTTAATCTCTCTCCATGCACAGTGAACAATTGCACCCACAGTAGTTTTTTTTTATACTTGGATTTTTGGACAATTAATTCCCAGTGGGTACAGTTTAACTTGTGATAACACCAATGGAAATGGTATTGTTGCCACGGGTTCAGGAGCTTACAGTCTCATTTCATGTCTGAGTGCATATGAGCAGTCTCAGGTTACAGTTTAACTGTAGTTATGGCCTGTAGAGCTGCACTTTCTTGGATATAAACAGATCCCACCACCGATGAGGCTACAGATAATTTTTCCTGGCACCATCATTGTCACAGGTATGACTGCACGGGAGTGCCTGGAAGAAAGTGTAGAACATGGAGACGGTTCCCCACAATTGTACTAATATCACAGGTTCTAATATTTAAAATAACTTTTCATCTGTATTTTGGTTTTGGTGTGCTTTCCACTCTTAACACGCCATTTATATCCCAGATTAAATGAGAAAGGACTGATCACAACCCACGTTCATAATCAAAAAAACAGATTGACATTGACTGTGCCTTTTAAAGGGGGGATCTTAATGTAATGTCATATTCTCCTCTTCAAGAAAGGCAGCCACACGACACCAAAAACCCTGGCCATGGAGCCGTGAGAGAGATACCCCTGCCCCGAGCCTCCTGGGCTGGGGAGAAGAGTGGTGACAGAAGCACCTGCCGTCTCCTGTGAAGGTCACAACTAGTCCCTTGGTACTGAAGTAGAGAAAGGCAAAATTAAATTTGACATCTTTAACTACTTTGAGGATTTTGACATATTATTCTGCCAATTGACAGGGTTAGCACAGAGGACACAGGCACCAAAAAAAAAGTAAACTTAATTTTACTTATGTCCAAAGTGACAAAGTAATGAGGAAAATAGTACAGAAAAAACAAAGCAAGACAAGGTAAAGCAGCAAGACAACAAGCAAACTACTATAGCAAGCACAAAATAAGGTAATGCACCTAATCATTACTACATANCCGTGCTTGGCCTGAACCCGAGAAAAAGTTAAGAAGATGTTAAGGTGTCTGGTTATCTTTGATTATGTGTCTCTAAACAAAGCCCGTCACCGCCCTGCTACGTTCGGTCACGTAGAGGACTGTTTGAAGGTTTGAGATAGGTTTATCTCTCTTTGGCAAGTGGGGCTGCCCTTACATAACTATTATCTTACAGCAAGCATTACAGCAATTCTCTATAAGCATTACAACAAAAGCTTTTATAAATTGGCATCTATTCATAAGGTAATACATTGCACATGTGATCAATATGATACATATTAGGTATATTAGTAGGTTGTGGGGTTCACCTAGAGGTCAACTTTGGTTCAGAGCCTCACTGCTCAGGCCCTAGTATTTCACATATACAAAGAAGCAACTCACTTTCCTGTATTGTAGCTGTTCAGTGAATAACAAGAAAATTTCTACCACTTTCTCACTTCCACAGTTAAAAAAACCCTTGCTCTCACATTAAATCCAGATGAATTTTTCCTGACTCTGCTGTGTGCTGTGTCTCAGAAGTCAACCTCTGAAATACTTCACCGAACCAGAGAAAACTTTTTAGGCTGTACTTTGAAAGAAATGTAAATATAATGCTTCATTAGGTGGTTTCAGGCAAAATTATCTTTCTGTTTAAAATGAGGATCATGAACATTTAAAACCTGAAATAACAAAAAAGGGGAAAGACCAATGAAGAAAAAGTAACAAGCTTGCTCTTTCTTCCTTTCTTCCTTTCTTTCCTTCTGTCTTTCAGATGAGATTACCGAAGGATTGAAAGAACCCAAAGAAGGCTACCCAGACTTTCTCAGACACTGATGCAATGGGATTTAGGAAAATAGCTTTTTTCTAATCTCAGGCAGTCAAAAACTCAGAAGCTGGAGAGTGATTTCCCCAATGTGATGAAACTAGTTTTAAATCCTTCAGATTATCACTATGATATCATTGATGTACTTTGTATTTTTTTTTGTTCTTTGCCTAGTTTCTTTTTTACCTTTTAGCACATGACAGAATCCATTCTCAGAATTATTCTATAGATGCTTTTCACCTCCTAAGAAAGCTGAAATTTATAAAAATTCATATGACTCCAGAAGCCAAGTTTTTTGGACTAATAGGAAATATCAGTGAGCTGTGTCATAAAATCTCGAGAGTTTGTGACAGTGGATTAATGAGAATCCAAATAGCTATAGGGGAAGATTTTCCTGCCTGAGCAGAAGGCATTGCGGGGAGTTGTGAGAGGTGAGGTCCAGCATGCTGGTGGGCAGCTACACTTAAAAGGAAGGCGGTTTGAATTAAACCAAGTAAAGACAACACTTGATTCTGAAATGAACTGACAGTTAAGAGTTCATCTTGCTGTGAAGATCATCTTCACAGCTTTCCTAATTTTATTTTACGTACTGTATTCACATTACTTTTATGACAATCACAGGAAGTGATAAACTTGTTTTATTGCTCTTCAGAGGTACCATTGTGTCCAATTAGCTTGGTGCTACAGTTTTCTCTAATTAACTGGGAAATACACATCATAATTAATTACACTATACACCATTCGAGAGGCTGGAAATAATTAAACATGTTTTCATTATTCAACTGGCCTGGAAAACGTAAACACATTTTAAGTGCTAGCCCTGAATTACTCTTTCTGATGTTGGCAGCCAGTTAAATCAAAAGTTTCAAAAAAAGCCTGGACATGTTGTCAGAAATACACAGAAACAGCTGAAACATTGAGCTGTGTGCATCCATGAAAAATGTATTCTTTCCATAAAGGAAGAAAGTATACACCTCTGTGGAAAAAACAAAACAAAACAAAACAAAGTGACTATGCAAACAATAGAAATGTATTAACAATGGAAAATACTTAACAGGATAAGTCTATAAGCACTGAAGCTAACTGAAACTACAAATACACACAACTTTGAACCTCAAGCCAGCAAAATTTTCTTCTTCAGATTTGCCAAGTAATTAAAATTCAGCAAACAGTTTCACTACAGAATAGTGCACTGTGACATCTGTACAAGAGATGATCTGTGTTAAACAACTTCAGTTTTGGTAGCCCTGCCCTAAATATCCTCAAATTCAGCTGCAGCTTTATTTTTACAAAAGGCCAGAGCCTACAAAGGACTTTAGGTGACTACAAAAATTGGAGCACGGAAACCTCTGTGCTGAGTGCTCAGGCTCCCTGCCGAGTGCATTCAGAGAGCCAGACCCCTCACAGCAGCACACCAAAGAGCAGCCAGGGGGACTGGAGCCACTCAGTGTCCCCCAGCTCGGTTATCACTAGACAAGAATTAGCCAACAGGGACACTCTGTGGTCAGGAGCACATCAGAAATGTCACCCACCCCTCCTCAGGTGTGGGTCCCAGTGACACATAGGCACTTGCCATTCCTGATCTCCAGCCCTGAGCACCCTCCTGGAGGGAGAACCTCTGTTCCTTTCACAGAATCACAGAATGTTAGGGATTGGAAGGGACCTCGAAAGATCATCCAGTCCAATCCCCCTGCCGGAGCAGGAACACCCAGATCAGATCCCACAGGAACGCATCCAGGCGGGCTTTGAATGTNTGCTCCATTCCCTTCATCATCTTTGTGGCTCCTTACACTGAAGTGGTCAGACTTCAGGTTTTACTTTAAAAATAACCCACAGGCTCAGGTCATCACTGTGGAAGTGTACCCTTTTCGTTCTGGGCAGCCAAATCTGTCCTGAATTGCCTGAGATGTATATCTGTGATCTCCTCAATTGGTCTGCTCATCTCTACTTCAGGAGCACCAAGCACTGGACACTTTGCAAGTGGGGTCTTGAAGAATTATCACTCGCTTACATGAAATCTGCATAGGACAATAAGGAGCTTTTAGGAAGTTTGTTTGCACTCGAGGCAGCTCTTAGAGCTGTGCAGGAGCTAGAAATTGTGTTTTGTGAAATTTCCAATGTATAACGAACTACCCAGGCTCCAAACCATCCAGGAATACAGGTTTTAGCAGGGGAGACACAAGGAAGGAAAAATTACTGTGGCTGATTAAACTTTTAAAGTATTGTAATTTACAGAGGGGGATAAAACATAACAGAAATAGAAAATGAAATGCAAGTGGTAAAATCAAAAGTAAAACTTCATTGTTATGAAAATAGGAAGATGAGATTTTTTAATGTTGTGGTGATTATTTTTTCCCCCCACAAAATGAAACTTTGTAAATTGCACTCAGTAAAAGAAATGCAGTTTTGACAGAACCACACATTTCAACATATGATTCCCTCAAGATTTCTTTGTCCTGGACTATTTCTTAACTCTTTCAAGAGATTCATTCTGAATAGACACAAAATGTACATTTAATCCTGCTTCTTGTAAGAACATTTATAAATGTTCTCAGACAAAACACACAACGAGAAGAGTTATTTCTTCATCAGGTATTTCAAATTAGCTTTTAGAACCTAGTATCTCTGATGGTTTGTGAAATGTGGGGCTATGTTTACTGTGAACATCAGCAGCAAATTTCTTGCTTCAGCTTGCCTTTACAGATGAAGCAAACCAGATTAATAATTGGTTGCTAGTAACTTTACAAATTTGAAATAACCCATTCTTCTTTGAAGCTAAGACAAATGAAATTTAGCTGCCTTATAAAATACTTTTCTACTTAAAACATTTGTATGATCTGACTTTTTTTTCCATGACTTGACAGTTACATTAAAACAAAAAGAAATTTAAACCTGAAACAAATATGCCTCCGTGGCTGTAATTTGAACTTCAACCAGTAACAAAATTAAATGTCAACAGCTAAATATATTCAACCTAAAACAATATCAAGATTAGAAGCAGCATTTTCCTCTGTTCATTCTGTTCATTTGAACTTCTAAACATTATTATCTGAAATTATTGATTTATATAAAATATACATATTTTTACTTAATTGAAACCATCCATGAACCACCAAACTATTTTGTAAAATTACGTAAGGAGGAAAAAAGAAATTCAAATAATTTTTATTTTACTGCAATAAGAGTGAAGCTGTGTAAAAGCTTCTTGAACAAAATCAAACAAGTTTTGGTCAGTAAGTGAAAGCCAAATAGCCGTGACTTAAAGATGATCCATTTTATTGTAAAGACTTTTGTCTGCTATTGCAGTTGAAATACACATCTCCGGTGACATAGGTACGTATACCCAAAATCTAACTGAAAAGCCCACTGAAATCACTAATATTACTTTCATTGACATCAAAGGGTCGGCTTAGTCTTACAGCCCACCTGTTGATGTGCTGCTATGTTTACTCTCACAGGCAAAGCAAGCAGTATTGTCCATTTACAGCTCTAAGAACATGCAACAGAATGTACATAAGCAGCTTTATTCTTAAATGAAATGTATAGCAACTGCATACAAACTCATCCATATGTTTTGGACACACATGGGCTATTATTTCTCTGTCAATTCGTATCTAGCATAAACATTCTAGAATTAGTCAAAAAAATAAAGAGGTTTTGCATTTCGGTGTTGTAATAAATAATAAATATTAATAAATAGTGTTGTAAATTACCATACTGGAACCATAAATGTGTAATTTTGTGGTTTTCTCTTAAAAATATAGCCTAACCTGCCATAGCAATGCTCAATGAGCTTGGCGTAACAAAAAATCACCCTGTTGTATTTGTTGCTGTTTTATTATGTTTAAAACAAGCCTGCAAATGACAAGAGCAAATAAAAGATTGTCAGTTTCTAATTGTTCCTGCAAGGAAGGTACTTCACTAAACTTCAGAATGCCTGACCTAGCCCAGTAATGCCAACCACAGCAGGCTGGCAAACTTACCGAATGTCCACGCTTCCTTTAATGGAAGGAAAATGAGGGAAAACTGAACATCACATTGATACAGTCTAGTCCAGTGTCTGTATGCAAAGGTGAAAACTTCAGGAAGAGGGTGTTTGGACTTCAACCTTGGGCGCAGGTCAGGATTTCTTATACACCTGGGAGTCTGCAGAGAACCCATGAAGCAAAGGAACTTTCTTACAGAGCCTGAGATAAACAAGAAACTGTAACACTTCAGCTTTAAAAGAATATTTCTCAACCCCTATTTTGCTTTTAAATGCAATAATCACATGAGCTTCCATATCTTTTGGGCCTATGGGGGGTTTAGGCTGCTATTCTATTTATTATTTTATGGGGGACTGAAGGTAGTTCTATTGATTTGAAGCAGCTTGGAGGATGAGGGGCTGCTGAACTGAGGCCTCTGCAACAGCAAGAAGTGGTGTTGGCACTCTGACAGATAATACAGTAGCACCTATTTAATGAAGTGTTTCTTTCTGTACATTAGTTAAAAATTAACTTAGAACCTGGGAGCCTGATCCTGATTTCAAGAAAATCAATGTTTAAACACCCAGTGAATTGTACGAAAGTGAGATAAATTTCTGAATTATTGACTACTGCTGCTTATGTCATCTGTTTGCAGTTCAGTCTGGTTTCTTAAGGGATTTTAGAAAGATTCAAAGTCTTTCCTTATCTCAAACCCTGAGCAAACTCAGACAGACTCAGACAAGATCTGTATCACAGGAGGACCAGTCTGACAAACCACGGCAATGCATCACTCCCATGACTCTCCGGATTTTTTCTAACACACGGAATTACATTAAATAGTACATGCTTCACCTCTGCTCTCCCAGCTGCTCAGAGCAAGCTGATCCAGTTCTGACTGTGCTAGATCATCACTGTTTCTCCATACCTATAACAGAAGAATATCTGAACAGTCATGCCTCCAACCTCTTCTTAGTCACCTTTCAGTCTGTTGGTCCTTAAGGAACTCTTTATTTCAGTAGCATCGTCACAGACATGATTGCTCAAGGCTAAGAGAAATTCAGATTTTGTAGGAAGAGGAAATATTTGTCACTGAGATGAGTGATAACTGAAAAAAAAAAACCAGCCCAGTTTTCCAAGACAGAAAATAAAAAGGCTTCTTTTTAAGGTGGAAAGAATGGTTTCTGTGTAAAAGCTTGTCTGTTGTTTCCGCTGCAGTTAGTTTAGCTTCAGTTAGTTTAACAAAAATTCTTCCTATGCAACATCAGGATTCCTTGAATTAAAAGTGGTAACAACAGTACAAATCTGATAAATAGTAGCTAAGACTTTCCAGATGTAATGATGCAAAACTCAATTTGTGCACCTAGAACACTGTATTTAGGGGCAATGAAATCAGTTTTGTTCCTCACATTTTGAAGATTTGTTCTGTTTAATTTGATTTTCTTATTCAATTCCTTTTGGTAAGTGCTATTAGGATTAGGTGTGCCCTATTTTTATAAATCAGGGTAGTTCTATATCAATCAGCAAAAAAAGGCAGATTTATGCCTACTAAGATTTTGAAAGAGATTGTACAACTAGCTGTAAAGCAAGAGTGGAAGAGATCACTTCATTGCAGAGCAGAGCCCAGTAAAAATTCACTTAACTTTGTTTTGTTAAAATACATATCTTCTAAATTGCTTTTTTAGAAAACTACATGGTGAAAGTTAGGCAAACTGATTGAAGCAAGCAGGATAACAAAATAATCCCAAGGTAAAATATCCCAAAAATGATTAAAAAGGTACTCTTTAATCTTTTCAATGGAGCTGGTCCAAAAATAACAAAATTTCAAGCCTTACTTTTGTATTATATGCTTTTGCTTGTTTTACTTCTTTCCTAGATATATCTTTAGTGTAATTATATGTTTAAGTATCCTTACAAGCAGTTTGTTCTTACCTGTAATGACAGCAAGCAGATACGAATAGGTGTGGGAGGAAAATAAGATTTTCTGTCTTGTAAATAGATAGTTTGCGTTTTTATTACTTCTTTTATACCTTAAATCACAGCAACCTGGCAAATATTTTTCTGACAATCAAAATATTTAGTTTTGCTAAATTTTGGATGTTTGTTCAGATTTTTTGCTCTCCAAAAAAAGAGCAACTTAGCTTGGCAGAACAAAAGATACATGTCACTGTGTTTCTTGTCTTCACTGCTGACCAAGAAGATGCAAGAAAGAGTGGAGTCATCTACAGAACAGTAGAGAAACACAGCAAATTTTTTTAAAGCAATGCTTTTTTTTAGTATAATCTAACACCTTCCTCTGATCCAAAGTTCAACATCTTCCTGAGTAGCACACTGTATCTTACGTTTATTAGCTTCTGACAGATTAGTTTTCTTTGAGTCTACTTAATGAGTTTTTAAATTTATGTAAATTTTTGACATTGGCAACATACTGTAGCAAGAAATTGCACAGATTAATACTTTTTTGTGTAGGGAAAAAAAACCCAATTTGTTTGGTTTGAAGCTACTATATGAAAACTTAATTTTATTTCCATTGCTTGCTGTATTCAGAGAAGCTGTGAATAGTCATTGCATATAAACATGCCTTCCCCAAGCAAATAATGCGGCTTTAGATCTCTGTAATTTCCCCTTTATTTGTGTCTTTTCCATTTTATTTAATCCTAATCTATTTGTATGTTCTTAAAATAGACACCATTTGATTCTTTAATCAGCCTTCTTTTGATGCATCTTGTCTTGTTTTACTGTATCCCATTTCAGGATAAGATGATCAGAAATTAATTCAATGTTGAATCTATGGGCAATCCACCACTATAGATGGTAGCACAATAAAGTGTTTCATTTCCTACTCAGTCCCTAAGTCTTCCTAAGCCTTGATTGCCTTGTTTTTTAAGTATTTTTAATATCAGAACTTGACAAAATTAAATATGTTGACACTTGTAAAACACTTTCTTGGCTTTCTAAGGAGGAGCAAAAAAGAAAGTTTGACATGAAATATTTCAAATTTAAACCTATAAAACCTTAAACTAAAAAAAAAATAATTATTTTGTCAAACTGAAATCTTACTGTAGACGGAGCTATCTAAATGAATATGAACAACAAATGACGTAGGTAAAATAATTAGCTAATTTATTGCAAACAGATAAAAAACAACTGTGTAAAATCTCCTGCACAGAATCCCTCCAACACACTGGCATTTTCAGACTGGCTTTTCCTACCAGTGTTGTATTTGGATATATTTTTCAGCTTCTGTGCTGTCTTTGTTTTTCTACCCCAACATAGGAAAGCATTCAATTCTCAGAAGAAGGTACTGTAAACAACAGAAAAAAACCAACCCTGTCCTGTCACACGCTGAATACTTTTTGTGCTCTTCAATCTGCCACTTTGGAGAAGGGGACTGTGTGAATTATTAGCTCATGCTGGCATTCCCGTGTCTTTGCTGGGAAGGAACTATCTATCTTGCTATCTTGGTCTCTGGAGTGCTTGTTTGGCTCCTGGTCTGCCCTTCCCCACTGTGGAATTTACACCACAAGCCCGTGCACCAGGGAGCAGTGCCCAGGCAGCCAAAGCTGTTCACATCACCCCCCTTTGCTGGTCATTTGCCTCTCAAGACCTGAAAGCAAGAAGGAAGCATTGGCCCTCTTGATTCATTGCAAATGTGATTCCTATTTTGAAAATAACTGATACTCTCAATGGGAATTTTCCTTCAAAGCCTTGTTCTGAACACTGATTTTGTGAAGTCTATTTGCATCAATGATATTTGAACAAAACTGTAGACGGCCTTTGCAATTTTATTTGAACCATACATTTAGATGAAAATAATAAAAAGGTTCTTCAATTAAAAAGAAAAGGAAATCAGTTAGGTGACACTTAAGAGTTTTATCAGGTCTTCAATGATCTCTAGAAAGTTAAATATTTGTTTTGCAAAGCAAATTCCACAGCACATTCATCACCACTGCTCAGCTCTGTGAGATACGACTCAGCAGTGGGAGCAAAAGACAGGAGTCAGGGCTCCAGCACTCCATTACAAATGCAGATGCCGATTCTCTTTCTGACCTAGAAAATACCACTTTGAGTCTTTCACCTACCAGATTTAAATAGACTACAATTGTTTTTACCTGTATCAAAAGGAGCTTGTGAAAACTGTGTTTTACCTGGCTATTAGGAGGGTGTGCAATGGGAGTGGAGCTGTACTGCTTTCTTCTGTCAGCCTCAGGTTGTTTAGTCACATTTGATGGTACGATATCATAGGGAGACAAACATGGTAAATGCTCACTGTTCTCTATCCTGCTCATCTGACAATGGTTATTATGATCATTACCTTTGCAGCAAGGAGAACAGAGCCCATTTTAATGTAAATGGAAATGGGATAAATTAGAGTTTGGGGTTAACATATTAGCATGAACTGCAGTCTGCTGGTAGGTTCCTGCTGCTGAGTTGCTGACCTTGAGACGGATAATTGCTTCCCCCTGCCTGCCACCATATTACAGCCAGCATCCTCCCACAGTGTTCCAATGAATGGGCCAGATATTCCCCGCTTTAATGTAAACTGCTTGGAGTGTGCCTCTGTAGTTGTTGGTCACCTAAAGGTACAGGTGTACACATGTGTGTGCACACGAGCACACACACACACGGCTGCTGAAGAGAGGTGTGCTTGAGTGCTGGGGAGACTAAAGTCAATATTTCTTATGCACAGCCAGGGTTACCCTGCAAATTTTTTTTACCTCTGTGATGTCCTTTTTGAGAGGAGAATTTCTAAATTGGTCTGGTGAAGACCTTAATAGCACAATCTGGCTTTTAATTCATATTTACGCTGAAGCGTTCCAGCAGCACAAAATTCAAGTAAGTTATATTTACAGCCACTGTAAGGTCTTTTCATAGTGTGAAAGTGTCAGAAATGAGAAGCAGGCATGTTTGCAAAGTACTTTGAAGGGAGCCTTGTTGTATAAGTTGGAAAGCACTACAATCTTTCAGCTCATTATCTAGTAAAGGTTTCTTCAGTTTTTCCTCCTTTTGTTGTGAGGAAAGTCTTGGCTGCAATCACTTTACACTTTTGGCTGACAAGAGCATAAGACATTGCCATCCATGACAGTATCCCTACAACCTGATGAACATGCTGGGGAGGCTTGTTCCTGCCAGATCCTTCGCCACCCCAAAGGCTGTCAAACCTGTTGTCACTCATATTTTGAAGCGTGTCAACTTCAGCAGAGGGGGTGTGTGTGTGTGTGGAGGGGTAGCTGAAAAGGTACAAAACATGGGAATAAATTAGGAAAAGGAAAAAAAGAATAATAAACTACAGAACAACAATCCACAGATTGCTAAAACTCACTGGTAAAGGAACTGGAAATGTTACAATGAACGGTTACATTTCAAGTATATCTTTAGCTTCCTTAGACAAGTTCTACAATTCTTTATTCATTCATTAGTGCAAGTCTTGAAACAGATGCATTTTTTTTCTCTACTCCAGATAAAGAATTATGAATCTGGTTTTTTTGTGTCTGTATGATCCAGTCCTGCAGTGTCAGACTGAAGTCTTTAATGTTTGAGTTTGATAACCTATTGTATACAAGCAATTTATCAACAGTGTTATTAAGTTAAAGGCTAGATGATTACTAAAGATTTTTCTATTTAATTTACCAAAAGTGACACAGTAACCAAACAAACATACACTGCTGTCCGCAATTCATCTATGTGACACTTTTATCTCAAAAAATAGAACAAAAAAAAGTGATAAATAGGTCAGACACCACGAGTTCTACTTTCCCATCAAAGGTTAAACCACACTGTTGCCTACGGAACAGAGTTGCTCATGCAAATCTCCAGCACAACAGACCTGAATCTCTTCTTACCAAAACCCCTACAAATTAGAAGGTAGCCCAATGAAGCCAGCATGCCAGAATCAAAGAGCACAGAAGAAAGCCACTCCCAGAGTCCTACTTATGTAGAAAGCAAGATGATGCTATTTAGAAAGCGCACCCTGAAAGGAAATCTGATATGTATAATTTTATTTTTGTAGGAGAAAAATATCTTGATAAATCTGTCAAGAAAGGCTGTAAACGTGGATGTTGGAAACAGGAAGCCAGGGTGACTGAAACACCACACTGCAGTGGTTCACACTTTCTGAACTTATTTTACATTGCTTAAACAATGATATGCAGCAGCCAGAAGATTACATGCCCACAAATCCTTAGAAAGGCTATGAAAAAGAAAAGAAAGAAAAAGAAAAAGAAAAAGAAAAAGAAAAAGAAAAGGAAAAGGAAAAGGAAGGAAAGGAAAGGAAAGGAGAAAAGAAAAGAAAAGAAAAGGAGCTGAGGTGCCTTAATTTACCAAGTGACTAAGATCCTAAGATTGTACTTGTAGCCCTGATATTTAGGCTAAAAATTAGTCATGAATTCCCATTAATCACCAATGGAACTTCTTGTTTCTGTTTCGTGGGCCCAGTGCACCAAAGCATTAGACTACTTCTGCCCATTGCATGCCTACTTAACACTTTGCAAGAGTTTTGCTCCCTCGGTCTTGACTTAAAAGGTCCTGATACATATTTTTTCAAGTCTTGCAAAAAAATTCAAGGAAAAAAGAGCAAAATTAAGATGAGTGAGGTGAGTGAACATACATTTCCTAAAAGTTGTATTAAGATTGTATATACTAAGATTATTTCCCTCCGAAGATATGGAAGCTATGATCTTGCCCTTGCTGTCATCAAAGGCAACAATCCACCAGAATAGAATTATGCTGTAAAGTGCCTGGAACCCTATCCTGCTGTCCCATCAGTTTTGTACTACAATTTATTTCAGGCAAGTTAATCCTTATTTCTGACCATATTTATTTAAGTATTATGGCTAGTGGTGGTGGGTTTTGCCCACTAGTCCCTTAATTAGTTACCTCAAGGGAGAAAACTTTAAGGTAAATTAAAGAGAAAACTGACTCGAGACAACTGCACACAACCAGCTGTCCAGTGAAGCAACTGTCCTGAGTATAAATTGACCTGAATTGTAAGTGGGTCAAAATTTCTTGGCTTAGAGGAGAGAGGATATTTGCAGCGTGACATCACATGATCCTCTCGCTGAACAGCAGGGATTTTCCCAGGAAATCGATATCCCTGTAGAGATTGAACGGCAGTGAAAAAGCAGATAACTTTCAGAAATCATGCAGTTAAATAACTGTAAAAACTCTCTACTGTATTTTTGTGAGTCATCGTTCACGACATTTTTTGCAATCACAGTGATGAAATTACAGTGTCATTAGTTACTAAACAGCTGAGCTAACACTGAATGCGTGCTAACACAGTTTGGGAGGGTGATCCCTAGAAGACCCTTTCCGACAGATAAGAGTAACCAGAGCTATTTGATAGAGAAACTGAAGCAAGGAGGTGAAATGATTTATATAAATGTGCTGTATATAAGTATCTCTCTCTGCTGAGGTCCCTGATAAGTTGATATTTGCTGTCTATCTCTCTTATCTATGACATTGTGCCAAAAGGAGCAACGTAGTGTCAAACAGCTGTATCCTCAAAGGTACTTAAGCAATTTTCTTCTCTTCCACCCTTCAGGATATAGCCAGAGATGTAGATAAGCAGAGTGACTGATTCCTAAGCTTTGTTTAAAAGTAATATTCAGATCCTATCTGTTTACTCATTGGTACAAAATAAAAAGTTTTCTCTTGAAGAGCAGACAGTGCAGAGACGACCCTCTGGATATTACTCATAGCTTAGGAGTTCATCAGCACTAAGGGCCTTATCTGTACAGGATTGAAAGTTCAGAGCAAAGTTTCCAATACAGCTTTTGATACACTGAAATTCTGAGCTGATTTCGTTATTTCAGTACTTACTGTCACAAGAACTTGATGTGACAGCAGAGCCATTATCTGTCAAGTGAACAGTGACTAGAATCACTATTTCTACGTATCTGTAGTTAATGTATCTTACAACTGATCCCTTTTTCAATTGTTCCTAAACCCAGAAACTGATTTTGTTCTGCTCATAATTGCCACATAGAGTGATGCTAACCATTTCTCAAAGACACACCAGCAAAATAAAGATTTTGATTCATAGCCACAGTTTATTTAAGCAGATTATAAAGATGATGTATGCAGAAGGCAGAAATAACATCAGAAGTACTTTGGGCAAAGAGATGAACCTTTCAGGAATTTTATATATGAGTGAAGTCTTCAACATTCCCTTACAAGTTCTTTGTAGAATAATTTTAATAAATACATTCATATATGTATTTCTAACTTCTTCCTGGAACTCATGCATTATTTCTCCATTTTTCCCAGATGCAAACACTGGTGAAATGACTAATGAATTTTGGTCTTTAAAACATAATGGGAAAAATCATTGCTGCAAGACTGTAATATCTCTTTAGTTTTTCTTCCTTCCCCCTCTGAGTTACTTCTCATTAGTTCCATCCCAAACAGAGGCAGCTTTTAGTGCAGCTGTTCCTGCCACAACATTTGCCTTGTGCTAGCTGTCTTCTGCTTCTGTCCTTGGTAGAAGAGTTTTATCCTTATCCTGCCATCTTTTTGAGGCAGCTCATAACATACCAAGAGGTGATAATCAGAGTTCAAATCCAAGTCAAGCCAAACTCTGAACTAATAATTATCCAAAGTAGACAAACAATGAAGGACGTCACCACTGTAACTCACTTTACCCCATTTAAGTCTATCTGAACAGTCAAGGAGGGAAAGACAGAAACCACTTGTTACCCCGTAACCAAGATGTCCCAGATACACTCTGAAAACAGGGAGAGCATACTGAGGGAATGGTTCCCACGCAATGCTGGCAGGGCAGAGTCTGCCCACTGGGGTACCAGGCTACATCAACAGGCAGGTTGTACTCTGATTTCTGAGCCTCTGAACCATGGCTTGAGATCTGATTTACTTGGCTAGCCCACTAATTGTTTTTGAAGGCTATCCCAAGGATAATGAGGTGAGTTTTAATGGTGAAATATAATAGATTTCCTTTATGTTTTGAAGATTGGTGCCACCTACTCTTCTGACTGACTGACAGTTATTCCTGAGTCTGCAGGTTACTGGACTAGTTTAAGGAAGATTTCTTAAGAATATGATTTTCTTTCCTGTAGAAACAGAGAGGCCCAAACTTCAGTCTTAAGCCCCATGTCTTGGACCAAAAAAACCAAAATCCCATCTTAGAAGCATGCAGTAATTCAGGAAGGACAGGACATCCAGAGGTCATTAGTCCAATACCCACTCAAAACAGGGTGAATATCTAAGTTAAATTCATCTTTGAACAACTGAGTTGCTCAGGATCCCATCCCACTTCATCTAGTAGAGAGTCCAGCTAAAGAACAGCTGCTCCTCACCAAGAAAAGGTCCAATTGCTACCACTGCTTCTTGTGAAACCAGTGCCCCTGTAGGGAGCAGGCGACTGACCCACGTGGAGGGATTTGCCTGTGGTTCCACAGATGCCTGGATGTTTTGTCAGAAGTGCTTTGATGGAGTTTGATTGTTTCTTTATGTTCTGTTTTAAAAAAAGAATGCAGATGGAGCATTACAAACAATGAAAAAATGCTCTTCTGTGTGCCCAAGTGAAAAAATACTCCATGGAGTTTTTGATGGGCTTTGCTAATGCATATAGAGAAAATAGGTTTTTCCTAAGAATCATGTTACATTTTTCGAGCAGATGTTACAGGCAAAAGGAAAAAGGAGCTAGAGAGCACTCTGGGACTGTGTCTAGGAACTATGCTCTTCTTAATAGCACATAATCTTCCTTTGTTGCTTGAGATATCAGATGCAAAAGGGAAGTTTCAACAAGATCATAAGAGGCATGTGCCCAAGCCCAAAGTATAACCATCTAAATCTTACAAAGGGAAAAAGATGGAGAGGAGGAAACCCAGGATATGACAGACCCACTGACTTCCTTTGAAACACAAACTCTTCCTGCATTCCATTAAAGAACTCAATGAGTATTTCTACTCCAAGAAATACTCATGAGCTCTCCCTTTGTGTGAGACAGTTGAAAACTCTCAGCTGATTAGAACAGACTTTAGAAAAACTTGTCTTTCTGGCTTTCTGTGACTCTGGTCTAGGCATTTCCTAAGTCATTACTTCAGTACACTTCTCTTTTAATAATACCAATAGGTACCTTTACAGCCGAAGCTGAAACACAGGTGGTGATGCACAACATTAATACAACTGTCTTAGATTGCTTTTTCTCATTCTGTAATATCAAATGTGAGTCTGTTCAATGAATACAGTAGCAAAAACCTGACCCTGACCTGATCAGGGAATGTGCTGTTTTCAGTGCAGGTAGCATCATAAAATCAGGAATAACTGTGCTTAATATAAAGATAGAGAGGACATAAACTATTCATGAATCAATCAAAGAGGTCATACCCTGAGTTGTTCAATGAATCATATTCCATTTTTATATGATTTTGCTCTGCATTAGATACCTTTATCTGCTATTTTTAATTCTTCTTGGTTGAGAAAACTGCTCACTCAAATGTCATATGCTTCCAAAGACAAATATAGATACGAATTTCTTTGGATTTCAGACATATGTATGGTGTTAAAATTCACAGAGATGCATGTTAGGGAAAGATCCTCTTCTCATTTCACACTTCTGACAATCTGGAGCACCTCTTTCTACTTCAGTGAAGAAACAATCATTCAGTCATAGCAGAATGTGGGTCCTTAACTTTAGTGGGGCTTTGTGAACTATTGAAGTATCTTTCTTCACACCAAAAATAGGCATCATGTGAACAAATACCTTGCACATCAGTCTGCCCTTCAAAACAAAAGAGCAGAGATAAAAGGTTGGGATTATACCAATGTATAGACCTCAGGGATCAGATTTTATAAAATATTTCAACTCTTAAATATGCAAACTACCTTAGAAAGATGAGGTACCTTTGAAAACACCACTAGCAATCTATCTGCTTTTTAAGACAACAATACAGCTTTCAAAAATTGTTGAAGATGTTTACTAAAAATGTGGGGAAATGAAGGTGTTGGAAAATAGTTTTTAATTTTGTTTGATGAATTATGGGAACCTCAAATTTAACCACCCAAACTCTGACAAACAGAAATGGAAAAAAAAAACAAAACAAACAAAAAGCAAACAAACAAACAAAAACCAACAAAGCAAAACCCAAACTTACCATTTATATATAATTTCAGCCCAAAATTTCCCAAAGAAATTGATTAAATGAAACAGGAGAAAGTGGAAGAAGAATGACTGAATCTAGGTAATAAATTTTTAACAAAGTATTTTTTGGGCTTCATCTTACAAGAGTTCACAGTTTGAATTCACTTCCTGAACTCCTATCTTAGTCTGTGCCAAGGTGGAAATATATGTTCTGTGACTGTTTTCAAAAAATCCGTCATCCTGATTTGTTTTCTTTCTTTTGCCACATTGATGGTGAATCTAAGGGGCACAATGTTGTGTCCCCAGGTATCCTATAACTAGCGAAAATGCAGAAAGACAAAAGAACATGAAAGCTTCTGCTTGTACACTTAGCAGAACAACGGCAAGATAAGTACCTCCTTAGGACAGTGTTGTTATCCTATCATTACAGCTGACACCAAAATAGTACAGTAACTGGAGATACAAAAATATCACAGATAATTATATTCACTTTAGTTAATGCCAAAACACCTGTGCATGAGAACACAGCCATAGTCTGACTTTTCAAATGTCAAAGTGATGTTGGTAAATCAACACTTCCACGCATGTGACTATGCTATGATGAGCTCCCGGATCAGCCAGGGCCAGCCCGGGTCTCACCCTGTTCCATGTGGTCCTGCTGATCACAGCCAGTGAAAGAGCTCCTATGGGGACAGTATGCTGGTTCTTCAGCTGCCTTTACACATGTAAACTCTTTGTAATGCCTTTCTGACTCACAGAAAATTGTTTCACTGACATTTCCTGTAACTTTTTGTTTTGCTGAGTCAGTTTCCCTTAAAATAAAGATTTGCCCACATGAACATCAGCAGTTTCTCCAAGTGACCTCATATTCGTTATCCTCTTTGGGGATATTCCATGTAAGCTAGCAGGCATATTTCCTCTTTCTTCTAAATTTAGTTCCTTGTACTTTCATCTTGCTTTTTCAGCAAAGAGCAACATTATAAATCCCTATTGCCAGTTAAGTTACAAGATCTCCCAAACTCTCCCTTTTAGTCCTCATCTTAGAATTAGTACTGTATTTTGTCTGGACTTTATATTTTTAAAAAAACCATTTGTTTTCTAAATAATGTTTATTATTTTGAATCAGAAACAGGTAGGATGAAATATTTATTTATTTGCTAGGTACAGTTTAAGAAAGTTTAAGAGCTGAGAATGGACTGTAACTGTGACCACCAATTAGGTAAAATTCTTTTATGGCTTCATGTCTTTTTTACTGAAAGAAGGACTTAACAGATGAGGTGGGTGACTCTAATGTACATAATTTTAGAACAAAAATTACTGTCTATCTGAAAAAAGCGTATGCTTAAATTCAGTGGCGATTCTAAGAATACATTCAGAAAAGAATGAAAAAAAAAGAGAAAAGGATGAAAAATTTTATTTTATTTGCTATCAGGAACTATTTAACACCTTCAAAAACTAATCAAGATAGAGTTATATAGAACTATTTATATAGAAGGTGAGTTCAGTTAATAATGGGACATAGGATCCTTTTAATATGCAACAAGAAGCATCTTGACTACAGGTTCAGAAAGGATTAGTTGGATTTAGTCCTACACAGAAAAAGCTTTTGGTTGCACAGGAACATCTTCTTAGTACAAACTAAGATTTGAATGCAAATTGAAATACCAATTTGATCCCAGAACAAATTTTCTTACTGTGGTTTAGCTACCTGTTTACAGTAATAAAAAAATATTTAAAAACACTCATTGCACAGAAAATTTGGAGTTCATATAAAGGCTTAACTCTTCCTGTATATAAGTTTAACTGTACCTGTGTATCACACTAATATACTTAGCAAAAAATTTACATATAGGTCATATCTGTATGAACACCTCTGTCATCTTATATATTAAAATAGATAATTGCATCACTATAATGAGCTGGTAAAGGCTTTCCATAAAAATGTAGCATTGAAAAAAAAAAGAAAGAAAAAAAAGAAAAGCCAATGTTAGTTCTTTGAGCAAAATGAACTTCACTTGCTGAAATATTTTTTAGCCAGAACAAATGTCTCTGGTTTTGCCAGCATAGCAAAAGCTCAATAAATTTTTCTGTTTTGTTTTTCACACTTTATCTGACATATGCTGCAAAACTTTCCAGAGAAGTTCAGGCCAAAGTCTTTGCAGAGTCTTAACTAGGATAGTTTATATCTCCTTTACTCTTCCTTATCTTTGCTACCCATATATGCTCATTGTGCTTCAGATTCATTTTAAACTTGAGCCTTGCTTATGTATAATCATGATCTTAGTGTACCTATTTTGGTCAGAACTTTTTTTTTTAATGATTAAGTTGATGCATTATCAGAGTTTTTTTAAGGCAGTAGAAATCAAGATTATTCGATTTACGGCTCTTTATCCTGCAGGAATTGCCTCTGTATTGGTAGTGCTTCAATAGACACATTTCAAGTGGTACAACTCTTGGAGCTGACAAGGCTTTACACAGCTCACTTGGCAAAAGAGCAACTTACCACAGGGTAAGAGTGTGAAATTACAGCAACGCTGGTTGTAGCTGCCAGGTGCATGTCCTTATCCCACAGAAAACATGACGGAGCTTACCTCTTACCTGCCAGATTGTCAAACAAGGCACCAGGGCACAAGGTACAGTATGCATTCAATGTAAAAACCTTCCCGATAGAAGACAGAGCAAGCACCTTAGATGAGGAAATCTTTAGTCATTGCAAGTAACTACAAAACTCCTGTGTTTGAAGCTAACTACAAAGAAGAAAGCTAACCAGAGCCTTTAATTATTTATTTATAAACCTCATACTCACTCCTCAGCACATAACTTCCATCACACTTCTTACATATCATCAGCGGCTTTGGCCCAGAAAGTCTCACTGAATACACAGGAGCTTAAGCAAATGCAAATATGTTTACTCAGAGGTACAGAGGTACAGCAAGAAAACCAGATTAATATTAGGAAGTGCTCACAAAAAGTCTGTTCCCTCCTATAGGTAATACCTTCTCCCTCTTTCAGCTCCTCCACATGTAAATCACATCAATTTACACTTCATTTCACTGACCTATACTCTAGTGAGTGTAAGTAGGTCTCAAGGTGTCTAACTGAGCATAAAGGACTCCAAATTGCACATTTTATGCATCACCTCTGAACTTAGCTCATAAGTTTTAAACAAAAGCAGAGTAATAAATTGATAGTTTGGAGGAGGGAGGACATTAAATGTATGTCTATTTTGGTTTCTTGAGGTTATCACTGTATTTCATCAAAACTAATAAAAAGCTCCTGCCTTTTTACATGAAACATTATTGAACTCAAATTGAGATATAGACAGAATTCTTTAAGCAATTACATAAGCAGGTCAAAAATACAGAAAAGACTTGAAGACACTAAATAAATCAGGGTTTGGGTTGTGTGTCTGGGGTTTTTTCCTATCTCCGTTTTGATCTCTCCCTGAAAATAAAAGTTTCAGAGAAATGCATGTTATTTTCTGGTTTGGACCATGCACTGAAATCTCTATTGTTAAAACTTCATTCTGGTTCACTGTCAATTTTACAATGGAATATGCATTTAAGTAAATTGCTGATGAGGTTTGTGGCAAAGCTACCAAGCTATGAATAGCAGCTCAGAGTCAGTAAAATACTATTTAGAAAGAGTGGAATCTATTTACTACCAGATGGCTTACTTCTGAGGTCAACTATTGCTACAAACATTTAATTAAATGGTGATGTAAATTTGACGAGCCTACACAGTAAAAGCAAGGCCTGTTCTGCACTTTGAAAAGTGTGAATAACAGAACTATCCCTCCATCATTCCAGTTAAAATAATTGATCTCTTGGAAATCTAGTTATGGAAAATACGCAAACCCCTTGGTTCATCTTCCCCAGAATATTATCTCCATTAACTTAAAAATGTACTGAGGAGGAGGTTTCTCAAAGCAGAACAAAAGAACAATGTGATTTACTTTACTAATGGAAAAAATTCCTGAGGGTTATATTCTGATAAGAAGGGGTTTTTTGGGGTGGGTTTTTGATTTTTTCTCCCTGAGCTTGGGAGAAGGTTTTTTTTTAAAGTGTGATGTGGATCTGGAAGAGAAATAGTATTTAAGCTGAGAAGCCTGTTATTACTAGTGCTCTGCCTCCACAGTTTTAAAAACAGATTCTGGTATTCATGAGAATGGGGAATTGCATCACTCTGTGACTTCCTCCCTGATAACAAATTAATTAGATGCCAAGTGCTAAATGCTGAATTCAGTGTATTCAAAGAGACACTCATGAAAACAAAAGAGTTTGGCATTTGAATAGGCTGTGTTTGCTTCTGGAAACATTTATTTATTTTAAGGCTTAAAAATAATGACAATTCATAGAATGTAACACATGCATTTTAGAGCTCATATATCCTCACAAGGATCTTTTATTTCACTTTTAGCAGAAGTAATTCTTAGAAATTATAATTATACATCAAGATCATCCTGCCAGTACTACACTGTACAGCTACGAAAATCAAAAGACTGGCTTTTATGAATTTGCTGAACCAGAGATTTTCTTGAAATCCCCTTGTTGAAAGCCTGCCCAATATTATGAAGCACACAATATTTCAGCCTTCATTCAGATAACATTTTCAGTTAAATAAAGTCATTTTCTGGTGTTATAACACAGCCCATCAATTTACCCTTAGTTCAAATCACTTCAGCTGGTCGGAGTTAAGAACAGTTAGAAGAGAGACTTCATGAGCCGCAGAACCAGAAAGACCCAATAAACTACCTAGGATCATAGAATCATAGAACAGTTAGGGTTGGAAGGGACCTTAAAGATCATCAAGTTCCAAGCATACTGTCACTGGCAGGGACACCTCCCACTAGCCCAGGTTGCTCAAAGCCTCATCCAGCCTGGCCTTGAACACCTCCAGGGATGGGGCATCCACAGCTTCCCTGGGCAACCTGTTCCAGTGTCTCACCACACTCACAGTCAAAAATCTCTTCCTAACATCCAATCTAAATCTGCCCTTTTTCAGTTTAAAATCATTACCCCTCGTCCAATCACTACACTCCCTGATGCAGAGTGCCTCCCCATCTCTCCTGTAGCCCCCTTTAACCACTGGAAGGCTGCTCTTAGGTCTCCCCAGAGCCTTCTCTTCTCCAGGCTGAACAACCCCAACTCTCAGCCTGTCCTCACATGGGAGGTGCTCCAGCCCTCTCATCATCTTTGTGGCCCTCCTCTGGACTTGTTCCAACAGATTCATGTCCTTCCTGTGCTGAGAACTCCAGAGCTGGATGCAGTACTGCAGGTGGGGTCTCACAAGAGCAGAGTAGAGGGGCAGAATCACCTCCTTTGACCTGCTGCTAATGCTTCTTTTGATGCAGCCCAGGGTATGGTTGGCTTTCTGGGCTGCAAGTGCACATTGCCGGGTCATGTTGAGTTTCTCATCAACCAACACCCCCAAGTCCTTCTCCTCAGAGCTCCTTACTTGTATTCTTGAAAAACAAATGTTGTATATGTATCTGTCCTGTTTAGCATCTCTAACAATAACCTGAAGAAGGTGATGAAGCGCTCTTTCTTCAAGTTTGCAGGTGACACCAAGAAGGGGAGAACAGTTGATAGAGTTGTGGGTGGAGGGATCCAGACCTGCTGAAGGAATGGGGCCAATAGGAGCTCTACTAAATTCAGTAAAGACAAATGTAAAGTCCTGCACATGGGAAGCAGAGCCTCTTGCAGTGTTACAGGCCAAGAATGGACTGGTTGTGCAGGTATTTCTGCTGAAAAGATACTGACGGTCATCGTGGGCAGAAAGCTGAGCATGAGCCAGCTTTCAGCAATGTTTTGAACTAGAGTGAAGCAGTACTATAGTAACAGTGGAGAGGACGCCCCTGGAAGAGAAGAGTTGTCCTGGGTGTCAAGTTGTCTTGTCAAGGGTTTTGTCCTGAATGCCCATATACCTCTGTGCAAGGTACTGCTAGAGTTCTTATACATCATTCTGAATGCACTCTACTTTCCTGGTTCATGCTAATTTCCTACTAAGGAGAATAAGCTATTCCAGTCACAGCACATTTTTGAATGACTATGGCATTTGTGCCAGCCAAACTGTACACATTGGTCATGCACCTTTTAATATCTCTGTCCATCAGAAACATATTTTACAAATCTTTGTCATCTCTGGTCTCAGATCCTCTGGCTCACTGAATTTCCATTAAGTATACCTTCTTCTCTTCAGGTTTGTTGTGTTTTGGGGTTTTTTTTAAGTGTAAGCTATCTTAAAAATTTTGTTTATCTTTAGTTAAGTAAGCAAATTAAATTAGAGTAAAGCATTGCTTCTGACTTTCCAGCCTATTTCTTTTCCTAGAATTAAAGGGGACATTATTTAGGAGGTTAGATAATGACTGCAGAAAATTCCTATCAGAGTGAGTCTCACAGGTAAATAGATACACAAAACTCATTTAAACATCCTTAGTAGTAATTAGGTCATTTCCCCCATAGTACTATGAAAGTATTATTGGAATGCTTTAAGAAATGCATTTTATTCACCCAATAGGCTAGAAAACTTTCTTTGCAACCATTATTCTACATTGTGTAAATACATATCCAGTCATGTGATACTCCTCTATTTGCCCGTATATATTTTACAGTTTTTAAAACACTATTTACTCTCAGGTATACTTCTGCAAAACAGTGTTAAACCTGGACATTGCTACAAACCTCCAGAAATGTGCACCAGCTTCCAGTAGGTACACAAACACTGGATTTGCTGAGATCACAGCAGAAACTTGTTCATAATTCAGCTTTTCACTTACCAGCGCCAAAAATGTTGGCACGGCACACTCATCTGCATGTTTGTATGAGATCTAAAAACTAATACAGTTATTATCAGTTTAAACCCTTTTCTGAGATGTGGAGGATGCAGAACATCTGCCGTCTACTTTGTAACAGGTGTAACTGAAGATGGGGATTAAATCAGTGAGAACAACTCCTGCCTACTTTACAGAAATCTAGAAGGGGAGGATGAAGGAAACAGCACATTTTTGGCCATTTCTGAGAAGATAGCAAACATTTGCAACACCATTTGTAAGTCTTTTCCAGCTTTCAAGGGATGATGTCATCAATTGCTGTGAAAATAACTACTGCTCTTATGTTAGAAACAAAACATGGGAAAAACAAGCAGGCGACCAGGCTGATGTCATTTTTATGACCTGAGAGTTCAGAGCCTGCAAGAAAACTTGAAGATATTGAGGTTTCAACACAGCAAGGCATTTACTGCTAACTTGGCTTGTGCCTTGTATGCGTTCTTTCGACTGAAGTCCATGAGGCATTACCTTCAGCTAATCATTATCTTCTGAGAAGATAGGAAACAGCAATTTTCCATCCTGACAATACCAAGATACACCTTCCCCACACAGAATTCAGTGACTCACTGCTGAGCAAGGCATGCAGAGCAGATGCTCTGTGATTCACACTGGCTCAAAAAGGGCATCGATTTTTCACAACTGTCTAGCTGGATTTGAGAAGGGTAAAGGGCTGACATAAAAGTTGACAATTTCCGCTAACCAGAGCAAGACAGAGTCTGGTGGCAAGAGGATCCCTTCGCAGAGCACTAACACCAGGTAAGCAATGGAAGTGAGCCTGCTTCCATGTTCAGCTGAAGTAGGACACATGCCAGGAAGTGATCTTTCCTCTTAGCACTTCCCAAATCGTCTCCCAGATGTACAGGCTGTGCAGGGTGGGAAGGGAGAATGTCTGATCTTTTATTAGAAAGCTGCAGACTTGCTTAATCCAAACACACCGGGATAATATGGAGAGACAAGTTGTACACATGTTGAATTTGGCCTAAAGATTGCCCCAGGACAGGCAGATCCCTAGCTGTACATATAGATTTATTTGTGTACACATGCATTGTACACTATACATATGTATGGATGAAAATTCACTCCTATGCTAGAAAGAACTAATGAAAAATTATTTTCACAAGATATTGCATGCAAAAGGTAATGCAACAAGCAACCTTAATTTACATTTAACACTGAAAAGTGATTGGTTTGTCTTGTGGTTTCATGGTTTGAGAAGTACATACAAATGAAAAAAAAAATTAAAAAATGGAAGGCTGCTGATTAACAATACACCAAATCGAAATTAATATGAAACAGCTTTCAGCTATGCACTGCTCCCAAACTTTCCTCTATCCCTACCTCACGCTTCTGAGTTTTCATATCTTTGTTTTTCCTTTCAGCCTTCCTCTCACACTTCCACTGAAGGTTGCACAAATAGTGCAAATTATAGACTGTTCCTTGTGTCTTTTTCTTTAGGGGATTATTTTTATTAATAGCTTCCAAATCAAGTGTGGTGCCACTTATCACTCTTTCACCCTGGATGTGACACAGTATTGCTATTAGAGGGAGGAGCTGATGAGGAGAGAGAGGTCACAGATGTGCAGAAAATATGATATAAAACAGATGAAGTATTTGGATGAAGACAGAGAGGGTTGCCTCATTTTAGAAGGCCTTCGTAATCCTCCCTCAACACATGACCAAAATATGGCAACTGCTTTTCCAAAAATGCAAAACAGGTCACATCTATCCTTTTTCCGAATGCTTTTGTGCTCTGATGGATGACCAGAAAGTATCTATTAAGTTTCAGTCACAATATGGACTTACTGTTATCGGAAGACAGGGAAGGACTTGGGATATGTAGCCTAAAGCACTGCTGGACACATTCCAATCAAAAGTTCTTTTCCCCCAATTTGATTCATGAAGAAGACTCTCAATGGCAACTCCACAGAGAAGGAGACCCTCTTCTTGACCAGGAATTGTGCCAAAAGGTCCCAAATATAGGCAGATTTTGCCTCTGTCTCAATATCTCTTTAGCTTACTGCTGTCCCAGGCTGGTTCCTTCCATAAACTTCACTGGCAGTAGGGTGGTAGAAGCAGAAGAGCCAAAAACCACTGAATCTGAGCAGTTACTGCTAGGTAGGGGGTCTGCAGCAATAATCAGTCAAGCAGACAGTAGCTCTAAATGATGCTGTCAGCTATATAAGCTGGAACAGGGTTTTTGTTTCCACCTGCCATAGGTAAACAGAACTGAGAATGAGAACTGCAGTAGTCCCTGGTACACCTTGTGCTGTGTTTAGATACAATAAAGCATGAGTGGCAACACAGGAGGAGAAAATTTTAAGGGAAGATAGAGTTTGTGGGGAGGAAAAAGAAAAAAAAAGAGCAAGAATATGTAATTTATAGAAGATATGCATGTCTACAGGGCGTGGCCATTTCATCTTCCACTCCGCATTGTCTTTGCCTGCGGGCAAGTTGAGGCAAAGTTGAAGGTTGTTAGCATTTTCTATCTGTCCTGGGGAGGTGAAAATAGCTGTGTCAAATACAGGAGCAGAGATTAACTGGGGCATTTTCTCTGACCCTTCTTCATTTTCTTTTTAAAGTTATAACAGCACAGTCACTCGCGCTTATTACATTGCACTTAGTGATTTAGGGTTTGAGATTCTGGAGTAAGATAAGGGGAAGTTAAGAAATGAAGGGTTAGGGGAAAGAAGTAGAGAAAAGGATTACAAGAAGAGAATAGCAGGAAGCACGAGAAGAGTTAAGTCCTTTGAAGCAATAAATAAGTCAAAGTTAAGGACTAGCGGTAGGAAAGAATTAATCCACAGCATACCTCAGCATAGATTAATAAAATAACAACCTAAATTACACAAATGGCAGCAGTGGAGAAGCCAATCCATTGGCAGAGAGGAGGTGAAAGCTAGCAAAGGTGACTAAATGGCAGCAAAGAAGAGTCAGTCAAAAGGCTTGAATGTGCTATGGCATTTAGCAAGGTAAATTTAATGGCAAGAAGAAGTAAGCGGAGAAACGGCTGGACAAAAAACACAGAATTTGTGACAGAGCAGCAGGGAAACAGAGGACGTGGGAAGTCACTAGTAAAGTCCTGCCTGTGGCCATGAGTGCCTGGAGAATGGAGATCCTCCTGGCTGCTGGGGTTGGAAATTATTTTTTCACCAGCTATTTTGGCAATACCACAAACGTTTTCCATTCCTATTGTGTGACTATTTCTCGTGGAAGTTCAGAAGTTTCTCCAGAGCCATGTTATGCTCTATGCTGATGAAGATCAGGAAATAGACTAGAAATAGAATTCCTCAATCTTTCAAACATGGATGGCTGCCAAGAGTCTTGGATAAGTACTTATTTCTTGATTGTTTCTTGAGAATGAATGGCAGTATTTATAACAGGTGATGCATTCTGCTGGTTTGGATGGAAAAATGAGACAGTGGCATCTGGGTTGTGTGGGTGGGTGATGCTGTAGTTGACAAGGAACTGGTAACCAACAAAAGAATAGAAAAGAGGAAAAAAAAATCATTATTTAAGAGAGTTAAGGAGCTGAATCGATTTTTCTTGTGAAGAGTAGCTTCATATGTCATTTGATCATCATTTATAAGTAGCTGCATGAGCAAAATAATGTATAATCAGTAGTAGGGACCAATGGCCGAAAATTCAAGATAGACAAACTCAAATACATAATTAGCATTGAAGACAATTAACCATCATGATGGATTATCAAGAGTTTTGTTATCTTTCTAAGCTATATGTTCTCAGTTAAAACTTACTAGCTTAATACAAATATTTTTGAATCAAATTTGGCATACTCTAGAAATGTTACATAGACCCCTTAGATGATTACATTGCTACTTTAAAAATATAAGGCCTATTAAAGATTGGTTTGCTTAATTTCATGGTACAGAGTGTATAAAGATGTAAAGTATTTCTGGTATTTACAAAACTAATTAAAATTAAACAAGTATATGAAAAGTTAAGAAGGCTGGTGAAGTGTTTTCCACTTTTGTGATGGCTTCTGCTCTTTTTAATGCTATTTAACAGTTTTCAGACACTATCAGAAATTTCTGTTTTAGTGATAGTAAAGTGAATTACAGATACATATGAAAGTAAACTGAGCCTCAACAGATTTCTTGTGGCCTGTTACTATTTCTAGTCTAAAGAATTGTTAAGCACTAAACAGTGCTTTGTTCACCTGAAGTAAATAAAGTTCCTAGGCCTCTGAAACCAGCCTTCATGATGTAATGATACCACAGTTGGATCTGCCTGAATCTTTGTCAAAAGCAAAAAGAGATAAAAAACCTATGCGCATTCATGTTTTCCTTTCATATAAACCACCTTCATTTCATTGACCCTGTTTAAGTTATTCCAATGCACGTAAGTTAAGAATCTGAAGTATAAAGTAGATGCTACTATATCCTTCTACAGGAACCTTCTGTCTGCTAACCATCCCCTATCCATGAGAAGGATTTCCTTGTGAAGAAAATAATGCTGATTTGTCCCACTTTACAGATAAGGAACACAGTATTTGTACAACCCATAATTAATAGTTTTAACATTCGTTTCTTTCAAAGCAGGACTTTAAAATCTGAGTTCTTTATCTAAGTTGCAAATCACCTTTTGGGACCCAACTTTGCCAGGTATTGCACATATGTGAAAAGACAGCTTTGCTGATAACATGCACTCTGTTTTTAAAAGAAGATCTAATGAATGATGAAGCAGGTACCTAGGACAAAAAAAGATCTCAAAGACAAGTGTAAGCAGTTACATGCAAAGAAAAAGATAAGGAAATATTTTAATTAAATACAAATAAAACATGATGCATAAAAAAAAACAAGAAGGAATTAAAATAATCAGTAACAGTTCTTACCCACTCCTAGCCACCAATCTAATCATTATCAGTCATCAATTTTACATCACTAAATTAGTTCCTTACAACAAGGAATTCATAGTGCTTTTGAGTTTTAGGCTATGTCAAGGACAGTGTCCAGAACATAAAAGATAGACTATGAAAAAGTGTGTCGACAGCTGTGGGATACAACAGATCACCAATCCTGAGATTTATCCTGCCTTGCTTTGGCACATTGGTCATGAAGATAAACATTAGTGTTACGAGTATAAACACTTGCTAAATGTGGGAAAAAAAAGCATTACCAATATTTCAGGGTTGAAATTGCTAGAAGGTTATAAACAAAGCTGGTCATTAGCATATTAAAAGCAGAAAGCAGTTAGAAATCAGTAATGGATGGTCGAGGAGGAGAAACAATGAGGAAGAAGGCAGGCAAGTGCAGAAAGACATATAGAGCATTCAAAATGCTAACAGATGACAGACAGTTCAATGCAGACAAATGAAATGTAATTATGACTTTGATGAGCCTTCATGGCACAAGACTACTCTTTTTTTGAGATAAGATATGAGGGATATAGATGAAAACAGATGAAAAAATTGGTGACACAAGCCATTGTGCATCATTAATGACTGATAAGAAACAGAAAGACAAATTAATGCATTTAATGAGTCATAATAGCCCAATCGTGTATGTCTGTGGATTAGTATGAGCATACTTCATAAAATACGAGCACTTAGTAAAATAGTGAGAAACAAAAGGGAGCTTCTTCATATAATGTGAAATACAAGGTGTCTAACTGAGCACTCAGATAGAAAAAGATCATCAGTTTCCCTAACTTCTTCAACTGCAACTTTTTAATCAAGATATGTAATTTCAACAATTGGACACGTGGTTTATGGATTTTTTTTCATGTTTTCTTAAAGTGTCAAAAAATGGCATGGCCAGAAGTAGCAGGGTGTTGGCATAGCTATGCCAGTTCTTTGATTCATGGCATCAAAAGTTGTGCAGTCAGTGCGATCTGACTCAGATGACTCAATAGAATTTGCTCTGCAAAAGCATGAGACACTTTTTGTCCATTTTCTCTCAGAAGTGTAGAAGTCCAGATTTGCAATAGTAACCAAATCCATTGGAAGAAATTTCATGCCCTCTCTTTTAGTACAACTACGGAAGATATATTCATAATAGATCTACTCCCCTGTCTCCAAGGACAGATTTCCTAGGAGATGATAAATTTCTTAATATTATCTTCTGCCAATTTACAATAAGTCTAACCAAGTCAAATAAATTATATGAGAGCATAAGGTGACAGTAGGCCAGGCCCTGAGGATATAATAAAAGCAAGAAAGAATGAAAACCATCAGTAACAGTCCTTACCCACTCCTGGCCACCAATCTAGTCATTATCAGTAACTATCACCCCTGGAGGTGTTCAAGCCCAGGTTGGATGAGGCTGGTCTAGTGGGAGGTGTCCCTGCCCATGGCAGAGGGCTTGGAACTAGATGATCTTTAAGGCCCCTTCTAACCCAAACCATTCTATGATTCTATGATATGGGCAATGAAGAGTGCACAGGTTGTGCAACACACCCCTTAGCTAAGCTATCACATGGCACAAACATGATTCAGCATTTCTGGCCAGTTTAGAAACTGGAAATAAAAAGAAAAATTAAAAAAAAAAAAAAGCAAAAGCACTAACTCCAATCCTATCTTTGTCACACAACTGGAAGTCATATGATTCAAAACCTGTATTTCTAGTGGAAATCATGATGGCAACCAACATGATGTGGAAATCTAAAACAATAGAGATTATGAATTTTTTTTCTGGTGATTATCTTATTCACTTACTTTGTATTTGTTGGTTGATGAGTTTTTTGGGTTTTTGGCTTTCTGGCTTTTTTTCCAGTTTGAGAATATGCGTTCTTGAAAGTTAGAGACATAATTATTTTTTCCTTTAAATTACAGATGTGCATATTGACTCATTTGCAGTGGGGGATCAAGCATGCCTAGTTAAAGTTGCTACCTCTCCTAGTTGTCCACCCATTTCTTTCCTTATTCCTCCTCAACAGGAAGAGCTTTCTTAGACTGGCAGCAACTTATGATAGTTACCAGTTTACAGCCTACCATAAAAAAGGGAGCTGAAAATTGACCCTGGTCAGTGCTAGTACATGTTTTGCTGTCAACTGCAGAGGTCCAGGAATACATCTCAGTAATACCTTCTGGGCAAAGTATACCTGCAGGAGCATAGCAAATAATGTTGAGCAACAATTGCTTAAACTGTCTTAGTTTAGGTAACTGCAAAAGTCTGAGTGTCTCAAGCAAATGCCTTAGTCTAGAAATTAGCTGTGTCAAATTATCATCAATCGTAAGGAAAATCAAAATACAACTGTTCAAAATGGTAACACTGCATGTCCTCTGTAAGACTGTTCAATCTCATGTACAGCAATAAAAAAGAGTAAGAAAAGTGAAACACTAATGCTATCTTCAATGAGCTTAAAAACTTTCTCACATGTAGATGAATTATCGTTATCTTTCAAATATTTGCTGTATTAGACTATCCAGTATGGATTGGTAAAATCATCGCTGTCTGAGAAAAGAGCTGAAGCTTGTTTTGTGAGCTTGTAAAAGGGCCCTTCAGAAAGCTGATGTTATATTGACCTAATGAAGTATTATGTGCTTTTAAAGTATGCAGTTGCTGGTGGTTAATATTGTGTCAGGGTCCTGGGGACACCCAGGACACCCTCTGCCCCAAGTGCAGGGACTCTGTGACAGTTCCAGGCTAGCATCCAGACCTGTCCTGAGCACTGCTGGAGGTGTGCAGGTCTCCAGTCCTGTCTTCTGGATGGCCCCTTGACATACATGATAGCCTTCTCTCCAGTCCTGTCTCTGGTCCTGGGTGGATCCCTCCACCCTGCCCTGCCCAGGACTGTGAACGGAGCCTGTCACCTGAGCCCTGCTGCAGGGCGGCTGAGGACATTGCCTCTGCCTGGGGTCACCCTTGACTTCCAGCTCATCCTCCCTTGTGGAGCAGCCTTGCTCTTGCTGTCCCCTGACAAGAAATCCAGCAATAAGCCAGTAAACATGAGGATGGCAAGACTGGCCATAACAATGTTCAGTAGTCAACGAGTCAGAGACCAGAGAAATCCAGGAACAATGACAATGGAAGTGTGTAATTACCCTATTCAACAGTGGTTAAGGCAAATTGCGTTGAGCTTATGCACAAAACAAACTCCAAAGCTGTTCCCATAGTGAAAATCCAGCTTGTCTCTGAGCTTGCAGAATTCTGTCCCTTTGCTGAACAAATGCTGACAACCATTCATGTGCTTCAAAAATAAAATGGATGAGTCAATTCCTGAAAACTGTCCTCTCCCTAACTCATTTTGTTTGGGCTCACTAAAAGTCAGCTGTAAATTATTACACACTCAAGCTGCTTCGTTCTCTTCAAGGAGGATTTCACTGCCTTCTCTAACCCCAGCAAAAGAATAACTTAGCTTCTTAGCATTCTTTGTGCCTGATGCACAAAAGGAATATAGTTTTTTGACATAAGTAAAAAGTTCAATTTATCCTGGGGTATATTCTTGACTCTTCTTCATAACTACTCTGCCTAGGACATTGTATGTGTGGTGTGTTTAGCTGAATAAACCTGCGGTTGATTTCAAATGAAATTTATTAACACCAAGTAAACAGAAGTAATTGAAAGCTCATCATGAACTGAGGAAGGCTCTGTTTGAGTCAAAAGCAAAGAAGCAGCAGACTGCAATTTCTTAATTACATAACAATAATAATAATAATAATAATAATAATAATAATAATAATAAATGATCCAGAAAAACTTTCCCATGTGCTGCTGTTTTTGCATACAGTTGTTTCCTTCATACAAAATGGACAGAAGTCTCTTACAGGCTGAATGAATATAGTACATAAAAAGCTGATATAGGTCGTTCCTCAGAAACTGTTAAAGGTCTTGAGAATTGTGAAGACTTCAAAATGGAAAGCCAAGAGGAATGGGATTTCCTAACAACCACCCCTAGCTGTAGTTGTTCAGTATCCCATTAGTACCTTTCCCAGTTCTGCTGTAGTATGGGAATGAAATTAAGAAAAAAATCTATTGGTGCTAGCGACTAAATATTCTTCATAGCATCAATGGAGTAAGTAGCCTCACACCTTTCAGCACTGCATTTCTGATTCCACACAGTGCATATCCCTCATTAAAACACATCCTTTCTGCTTCTCTGCCAGCAGGCTGTGGCTACCTGGATGAATGCCGAACTTTTCACCAGTTCAGTAGATCTCATCAGAGATCCTTGTTCCTTCTAACAACATTTCCCTTAAGTCTAAAAGGCAATGCCTACCTGTTCATAAAGAGATTATTGAAGTGGCATAAGATCTCTTTTACTAGATCTTAAGAAAAGGTTTAGGACTGCACAAAATGAAGCTAGTGCCCTATGTTTCGAAACAGATGAAGAGTTGCTGACTGCTGTGACAACCTTCCTATCCCCCTCAGTCCACAAATCTGTGGCGTGGGTGCTTTGCACTGCTGAAGAGCAAGACAAATGGTTTCACAAGATATTTTCACTGCCTCAAAATCCTCTCAAAGTCCTGAAAGCTTACTGCCAATTTATCAGGATTCAAACCAGATACCATCTGCTTAGTCATTCTGCTTGTTTTTTGTTCTTTGGGCTTTTTTTTTTTGCTTTCCTTCCAGGTGATCAATCTGTGCAACACTGACATATTTTTCTGCCCTCTAGCAATAGTCCCTGGAAAGGGGATGTTCTGGGCAGCAACATGCAAAGACTTTTGCTAATTTATTTCTGAGTTTGGAGGTGTAATCATGTAGCCTCTGATTCTTGACTTTGATGGTCAGAGTAATGTCTTTATACCTCCTTCTTTAGGTAATTGAAACCAATTTTCCTTTTCATCTCTCCCTTTTATGACAGTATGTTCTAAACTAAATAAACAGGAAGGATTAGAAAAGGCTTCACAAAATGGCATTACCTCTTTATCATAATCAAGGGACTAATCCAGAAAAAGCAAAAATCAATAAATTTCAATAGAAAACCGACATTCTCCTTTGTATCCTATTACACATAATTAGCTTATACTGGAACTGAAAGAGGGTTAGCAACAGCTGTCAGATAGAGCTCAAGGTTTTTTAAAACACTGCAGAACAAAGTTTGCTAGTCTTGCATAAAGTTCTGCATGGAAATCAAGCAGCTATAAAGCTATAAGAACTGTACTATAAGCCCTCGGGTCTATATTACACACTATAGCACTTTTTTAATGATATCTCTTCAAATAATATTGAGAGACTTTGACCAGTCTAATATTTTTAAAACAATTTTCTCCTGTCCAACTTTTTACAAATCCCTATAATTCTAAAGTTGAAGGAAAACTGGATGCTCTTAGATAATTTAGAGGGCTCTTTCATAATTGTAACCATCCCCTTCAAAATACAAAAAGTTACAGAAAATGACTTGGTAGAGACAAAAGTGAAAGAATGCTTTTAGCTTGCTGAACCCGTGGGTAAGAAAGTACAAATGAATCTGTTTTTTTAATCAGTAGAAAATTAGAATGAGTGAGCTCTTGAGGTCCCTTGGGAGAAAAGGCAGATGGCCTTGCGATCAGAAAGTGATGCTTTTTTCTAGAGTAGATTGATAGTCTGCCTTCTAGCCTTCTCCACTTAGAATAAAAGAATAGTGATGAATGCATGAGGGGCAACTTAATGAATGCTGTGTGACTTTCACTGAGGTGGTGTTTCACTTCTGTACAGTGCAGCTAGAGTACGTCTGACAGAAGTATGTGGATTTTTTTTCCAGAAAGGTAAAATTCAGTAACAAAACCAGAGATGGAAAAATTTCCTTTATTCTAAGAGTTGGCTATGACAATGAGAAGGATGATAATGATTTTACTTAGAGTCTCTTAAAGAAACAATTCACATGGGCCATTTGTATGCTCTTCACAAGGTTCTGCATATGCCTTTCACTCCCACCGTTTTGCATATATGAAAAAAAAAACGAAGAACCAATGCATAAAAATGTTTAATGCCTGCCAGATTCTTATGTTCATTATGATTTAGCCATTTTAATTACCTGAATTTCATCAGATGAAATTAATTGTTGGCTGGATTAGGCTACATTCAGGCAACTGTTTTCAGTGTGAACATTAAAATGAGCAACCAGAAACCTATACACAGAATTTTGTCTTCCCTGCAGACTTTTTGCTTTAAATGAGATGGCATGGTATGTGATGTAATTTGTCATACTTTACTTTGGTGACAAATTGTGGGCAGAAATTTTTTTTTATAGTTTCAAATATAATAAAAGTGTTAAAGACCAGTCTTCCTCTCTTACCTATTTCTCTGTTTCTGGTGTGTCTATCAGATAGCATCTGGGTGGACCTATTCTGTTTTGAACAAAATTTGATGTGAGTCTCTGAAGTACTCAGAAAGGAAAAAAAAAATCAACAGATTTTCACCAGCTTATTTCCTGCTTTTGTTGGAAATCAACTTGACAAAAAGGCTGCAAACAGAAAACCTTGAAACATCCTCCTCAGTATTAAAGCAAAAAAAAAAGATCTATAAGACTCCCAGATTCCTGTGTCTCCTGGGACAAGACAGTGAAGGATGGCCAAAGGCAATCCATAGAAACAGTTTATCATGATACTGTCAAAAGCTAAATGCAGAAATCCCTGTGAGGAAAGGAGAGCCTCTGCTACATCAGGGCTATGAAGTGCAGCAACCCAAGGCATTATGCATAATATTACAAAGGGATAACTAACAATATATACCAGTAAAAAAAAGAAGGTAACAGTGGGCTGAAGGGAAAGTGGGAGGGAAGAAAGAACAGATGAGAAACACAACAAACAAAGACAGTCTAATGGCATACTTAAGTTTTATTACTAGTTTTATTTGGAAATTAAATCCAATCACATTCACTCCAAAATGGTAGAAGTTTACTATTTGAGTCACATCACAAACTGCCAAAGTCTTTTTCAGAATCAGTATGGTATTTCCATTTTAAGCACACCATAGAAGTGAGATCTCAGAGAAAATATATATTGAGCATGAGTTTTTCCTCATCTAATGTAGTTCTAGTTAAAGTGCTTCATTTATTTAATTAAAGTGGAAAGGAACTCATTTGTACTTCTATCTAGACTTCTACTATCTTGTTGAGATTTTGATATATCTTAAGAACTCATTGTTCCGCTACTCTAAACTTCCCTTCCCTTCCCTTCCCCTCTTCCTTTCCCTCCCCTTCCCTCTTCCCTCTCCCCTCTCCCCTTTGACAAAATTTGATGAAGAATTCACTTTGATATTTTTATCTTCTGACAGCTGCATGAATTTAAGGCCTGGTCCAAAATTTGGCATTATTGACAAAAACGGAGACTACTCAGTATGTTTTAGACCAGCCTCCCAGTTACAGAACTCAGAAGCTCCTTTTACCCTCCCTCTTGCAAGCCGTAGAAAACCTTCTAATGATATAGCTGAAAAAAAAAAAAAGACATTTGCAAAAAATAAACTCTCATTTTTATAGTCTTTCTTAACAGTACCCCAATTCACATTGTCTTTAAAATAAGTGAGGTTGTGTTATGGATCAGTGGTCCATCACTCCAGGCTAACCATCTTGTATGAACACAGATAATTTAGAGATAATACACTTCTATTTTCTCTTTTCAGTGTTTACTGCCTTTCAACCACGCAAAGCAGATTGCTGATAAATAAATACACCCTTCATACATTTGTAGTGTGATGGGGCGGGGGAGACACTGTTTAAAGTCCAAGTCATCAGACTATAACACAGATTAAAAGGGGGCGGGGGGGGGTGGCGGTGTACACACCAGTTTAACCAGAGTATGTTGGAAGGAGAAGGCTGGGAAGCCTCCCGCCGCTGCGACCCCGCCCGGCCCTGGCCCCAGCGCTGGGCTCTGCTGCCACCTGGACCGCGACAAGGGACGTGCAGCCGGCTCCGCGCCCGGCCCTGCTCCGCACCCTGCGGCAGCTGCCCTCCTGCCAGGGATGCCTCGGTCGGTCAGGGCTAATCACACTCTCCGCTTATGTCACCCGCCGTTATAAATAGGACAAGGAGATTTGCAATGTCTAAAGGGTCTGCTTTTGTTTTGGATAGGGGCTGGGGAGGCGTTCTTCAAAGGAGGTTTATTTGCCTGTTGTGCTTAAACTAAAAATTTAGAAAAGTGGGTGGGAGGAGAATAATTTTTTTCTACCCATTTGCTTATTGTAGGATTATTCTCTTTCCTTATCCAGTCTTATCTTACACCTTTAATGATGAGAGCACTCGGATTCCAATTCACACACACCGACCTACCTCAGTGTCCTTCCTGCTGCGTGACCACTGGGGCTCTGGAAGGAGCTCCCGGCAGTCCATCCCATGTCCAGGCTCTCAGTGTCTTCAGCTGCAGTTAGAGGTCCCCCTACTTTGTTTTTTTTTTAATTTTTTTTTGGGGGGGGAGGGGGCAGAGAAGGGTGACAGAAACATCATCATTTACTGAAAAATGAATATTAGAAAGCAAATGGCATTTGCTAATTTCCTTGTTTCCCTCTCTACATCTTCGCGTTACAGTGCTACAGCATTGTCTTGACATCAGGTTCCGGGCTGGTGGTACTGATTTTGGGAAGATTTCATGCACTTCATTTCATTTTTTTAATTGCACATGCTTTTTCTCTCATTTTTAAGGCTCTCTTCTGCTTCGGAGAAACATGTTCTGACATACTGGAATTTGCTGGTGGTAAACATTTCCTTTACCTAAAAAAGTGCATGTGTGAAAAAGGCTTTTTTTTTTTTTTCATGGAAATACGTTTCTCTCTCACTTGTTCCTTTCTGTGCTGTTATTAATAAGCTGCAAACGAGTTGAATCCGGAGGTTCGAGTGAAGTAGCACTTTCGGATCTGTACTTTCAGCCACACCACGCTGGGGAAAGTGCAGAAGCTCTCTATATGCGTGTGTGAGAGGGATTCATGCAGTGCCTATGACCGTTTGCATACCAGACTCGGTGACAAAGTAGGCACCACAGGTGAGTTCCCAAGAGATCCGCTTTGCCGAGAGGATTTTTCCAGCCCCTAATCACAGAGGAGAAGTATTCATTTCTCCAACTGCTCCCCAGAGTTGGCAGTTCTGATTTGTTTCAACTGAAAATAACCAAGAACAGAAAATGACACGTAGTAAAAAGTACCCAGCCAAGCAGCCGTGTGAGCTGCTGTTCGTCTCAAACAAGCTCCCCCAGGGGCTGAGGGCTCGGTGTCCGGGCGAGAGGAAGGGCTGCAAAGGGTTAAGCCGCTGACTTGCTCGCTAGGCAAAGTTGGAGGAAGAATATGTCTGAGGCTGGGTGCGCTGCAGCTCCGCGTTTGAAATCTGTCACTGTCACTTAGGAACTCTGCATCTCTGGTTGTCACCGGTGAATAACGATCACACAGCGATAAGATCGCTCCGTGGCGTTGCGCCGGAGCCGCCGGGGGAAAGAGAAGAAAGGAAATTACGAGGCGTTTAACCGCTTTAGCCGGGTGTTCTTCAGTGTCATCGGTGGGTGTCAGGGTCAAATGACCGGCTGGACAGCAGCTTGGAAACCAAATTTCCTTCCTCCTTTCCTTGAAAGAAACCTTGTGTGATGGTGAGCATTGGCAGCTATGGGAAACAGAGACCTTGGTGGTGATTCTTAAAATAATATCATGCCGGAGCCCAGCTGTTCTGTCACTTTCTTCCCTTTCAACCTGCCGGACCCGGTGGGCTTCGGGTGACCTACCGAGGAGGACCTAACTCCGCAGGAGCAGGTAATGGCTAGTTAACTCGCTTTCTGGATTGACACGATCTTGATTTGACCAAAGTGTGTCCTGAGTATTTTTCTCGGATTTGAAGTGTGGGCTGGTTGAGGGGGCCAGGCATAATTCCGCTTAACCTCTCTGAGCTTGTGCAGCAGGGCAGCAGCCTGCAGCCTTGCAGAAGTTTTCAGCATTTCCACTTTCCTCAGTGACTCAGGGTGTAGGGGGCAGAAATGCCTGTGATCGACAAAGGTCTGCTTTGCCTTATGTGTTGTTGACAGGTTGCTAATATCGGGGACGTGAAGAAAGAAGTGGTGGGCGGACAGAGGACAAGAAAGACTTAGAAGAGGGATATTTTGCATGAGAAAATTCACCGGTTGTCCATCAGCTTTGGGAAAGAGACATAAATCATAAATGCTCTGGAAAAATATATTAAAAAAAAGAAATTAAATAAAAAGGCAGGTTTTAAAAAGTCACAGAGGACCCAGAAGAGCCTTTGAAAAAAAGGTGCTCATTTAGCTTTGGACCTTACGGGGCTTCTGACCCTTTCATTCCTCTGGACCAGCTGGGAGCTGCAGTCAGAGCTCGACTTCAGAGCAACCCTGTCTCTGAGCCGGGGACAAAGGCTGTCCCCGCGGGTCCGACCCTCTCCTGTCCGCCCGGCTGAGCCTCGCGGGGGGCCCGGGCTCACTCCTTTCCATTCCCGGGCCTAGGGCAGACCCCAACCCCCGAGGCAGCCGTGCCAGGAGGTGCGCGGGGTATCGCCCTCCACTTCTTTCCTCTCGCCGAGTCTACAGAGAAATGCCGAGCTACCTGCGCTCCCACTCGCGCGTCCACCCCCCTCGCATCGCTCCGCGCACACGCGCAGGTGAGGGCACAGCTTCTCCTCCCTGCGCGGCTCGGGGCTATCAGCGCGGGAGGGGGGGGGAGAGGGGGGTGCTCCTGAGCCCCCTGGGAGGGCACGGGGTGGAGCCGAGTCCCAGCTGACCTTCGCCGGGGCTCTGCAATGGGCTCCTCGGTACGGCTTAATAAGCCTTTGAAGTCGTGAATAATTTAGCCCCCCCCGTCCCCCCCAAGCGAAGGGCGAAGGAGGTGCGGAGACAATGGCGAGTGATTCATCTTTGGAGTTACGGCTGAGCAGAAAATGCGAGCGAGTGCGCAGCCAGGGGTGAGGGGGAAGCAATCCCCGAGGCAGCTCAGTTGCCTTTTCTGTTTCTTCGACACATGGCATTGATCAGCTTTCCTCTCCTCAACTCCTCCCCAGCCCCTCTCTTAAAGTGACTCGCAGCAAAAGCCGTGTTGTTCATTTTGGTTACTAATGGAGGAGTTTGAGGCAAATTCTCTTCGCACACCCCACGTCCTACCTTGACGGCTGTATCCTATCGCTCAAGTGCTTCTCGGTATTAAATGGTCTTGCCTTTAAGTGGACTTGTCAGGACAAGACAGTAGCTTACTAGGGAACTGGGCGGCGGGGGAAGGGTTACCCCGAAACAAGCGCAGATAACCTGGGATGCATATACACACGCGCACTGAATATGCTGCAGGAGACTTTTTTTTTTTTTGGGGGGGGGGGGGGCGGGGGAGAGTTTGTTGGTGCTTTAGGGCAAAAGGTGGTTCCTCCAGCGGTTTTAAAATCTTTCTGACTGATGATGGAATACTGAAGGAGGTCCGTCTCTTCCCTGAGGGTTGGACTTTCTTTTATTCTGGGTTATATTTATTCCGTGCTGCTATTGCCTACCTAAAAGTTCGCAGGCGGGGAAGGAGAGGGAAAGAAGGGAGTGGGGGAGGAGGGCTTGTCGGTGGCTGCACATGAAATATCGCCATGTTGGTGGAAAGCACGGCTGTAATTACTCCGAGAGAGAGCATCTCCCAGGCAGGACCGCAGCTCGGGCAGTTTTTCAGCTCACTCCCCGGCTTCCCTTACGAGACACCCCGAGAGTCCCCAGAGCAGCGGGGGCCGAAACAGCCCCGCCGCGACAGGCAGCGATAACCGCACCTTCCCCTCCCGCAGCCCCGGCCCAGCGGGCTCCGCGGTTGGGCGGCGCGGAGGCTGGGGGCTCCCCGCCTCCCGGACAGAGCCGCCCGCCTGGTTCCCCTCGCGGCGAGACTGGAGGGGAGGGGGCGGGGGGGGGAAGAGGGGGGCGAGTCCAAACGGACGGATCTCGCTAAACTGCGCTCAGCAAGTAATGGGTTAAAAGCGGGAGGTGAAAAAAAAAAAGGAGGAAAGAAAGAAAAAGAGAAAACCTAGCCTGACTTTGCCTCTTGGAAAGCTTTAGGTTGCAGCCCTGCCTTCCAAGCATTCTTTAAACTAGAAATGTGGGAGGGACTCCAGGAGAGAGAGAGATGGCTATCAACTGAATTCATTACTGTAAACATCTCCCTGGGGTGTGAGGCAGGGAGGAAAAAAAGGCACGACTTACATTAGCAGGGAATAGTCAGATCTGAGGCATCATTACTGCAAAGATAAGCCTGCAATCCCGGCTGAAGGTAGGCGCAGGACTTGGAGAAAGGCAGACGCACACACACACATACTCACACAGAGGTGTCCGATGCCTTCTCCGACTTCCAAGGGTCCTGGGTCTCCGTGCCTGCTCCTCATGTGATCCCTTCATCATTACCAGAGGAAAGAAAGACAGGAAAAAAAAAAAAAAAGGAGAGAGAAGCCCCAAGACCAGGCGTACCCGCGATTCCTTCTCGTTTATTTTTGACCGGAGCAGGAGGAGCAGCGGGGGAAAGAGCGAGCGAAGCGCGCTGGGGATGCCAGAGCCGCGGGCTGCGCGCCGGAGGAGGAGGTGGCGGCTGAGGGGGGAGGACGATGCCGCTGCCTCGTAAGGGCGGAGGAAGGCGCGGGGGCCGCTCCGGAGCAGCGGCAGCCGCCAGCGGGGAGCGGGCCCGCGGGGCCGGCCGGGAGCGGCGCTGGGCGGCCGCGCTGCTGGGCGTGGAGGGCGGCGGCCACCACCGAGGAACGGCGGCGGCGGAAAACTTTTGGTGTGGGGGCCAGAGGCGCGGAGGGGGATTATGATCGGTGCCGGCGAGGGATTCTCAGATACCGCCAGGTACAGTTGGGATTTCATTTTTCTCTCTTTTCCTTTCTGGTAATTCTAGCTCCGGGCGGTTTAAAGCACCAGGTGTCCTTTGCTTTCTCCGAGAAGGCAAAGTTAAGGAGCCGGGATCAGGTTGTGTGTTAGAACTGTCGCCTCCGCCTCATTAAAGCCCCGTGCCTGCGAGTGTGCGGCACCGGGCACACACACACACACACGAGTTTATGAATGGCCGGCGGCAAGTGCTCGGGGGTCCCCGCGTTATTTTACACCAGCCTGTGGGTTGGGAGCGGGCGCCGGAGGTCGCAGCTGCAGCAGGGCTGATGCCGGATCCCCGCTGGCGTTTCGGTGCCGAACCGGCGGGTGCCGAACCGTGCCCCCACCCTGCGGCCCCGCGAGGCGCCGGGCGGGGACGGGAGAACCGAGAGCTGCCCCTGCTGGGGGGACCCGGCGGACCGCCCGTGTTAGCACCGCCGTTAGTGTTGTTTGAGAAAGGGGAACTTTAAAGGCGAGCCTTGCTCGGCAGAGACCGTCGGCTGAGCTGGCCGCTGGCGAGTGTTAAGAGATGGGGGAGAACAGGGAGGTGCGCCCCGCGGGAGGATCCGTCAGCAGCCCCCGAAGCGGGGCTGGTGGTGAGTGGGTGGGGGCGAGGTTGAAAGAACTGGCTCAGGACTTGTAAATACAAAGGAGCCCCTCATAGACCTGCTTAGTTAGAGGGTGATCACTGGCAAAATTATAACAAATACTGCGGGGATGGGGTGAGGTTGTAATGTACAAAAACCCAAAAGAAACAAAAAAACCCACAACCAAATCGCAAAAATAAGTCAAACGTCTGAAAAGACCTTCCTACAGCGTGAGATGAAGCCCCATAAAAGATAAAGAAATCAGTAGCAAAGTAAGATAGTATCACTCTCCACCTTCTTTTCAGAGTGGGAATCAGTCAACAGGAGCTTTTAATTAATTTTAATGGAGGAAATCTGTTTTAAGGCTTACAATAAGCTAATAAATCCAAGGCACAAATCCGTGTAAATTCCAGTACTGTGTGTGGAAAGTACTGATTAGATTTCTTCAGATGCTGCTCTTTGCAATGCAGAGCTCAGCTAAATAGAAAGGGAGAGGTTCCTTGCATGAGGAGCAGGAAAAGATACTAAAGCAAGTCAGACCTCTCTCTAACACACAGATGTGCGCACCCACACAGGCGTGCACAGAAAGACGTGTGTTAGAGAGGTTTATTTACTGCATCTAACTTCACAGTGATTGCAGGGAAATTAAACCAGTTTAGAGGTTGAGACTGATCACTGCTTGAGTTTCAAAAACCCAACCAAACAGACAAAACACCCCCACAAACTTCCATGGACTTCAGTCACGGACATGGTCTTTCTCCAAGAGCACCTTTATATATGTGTAGCTCCGGAGGAAATTCATGAATTGGTTTCAGATACGTGTATGTTTAGAAGGTGAAAAATCCATCCTGGCATTTTTTCAAAACACTTAAAAGGTACTGTACCTATACCTCTGTCCACCTTTCTTTCCCTTATTCCTTTAAAGAGTCAATGTATGAATGTTGTCACTGAGACACACATTTGCATAATCAAAAAGATACAACAGATCTTATATAAAAGTCACCATTTCTAAGTGACAAAAGTGATGTTAAGATACCAGTGTCGATCTTGTTCTTGAAAATGATGTGGGAGGAGAGACTTTAAACATCATTACTATTTGTAGGAGGTTCGCTGTTTAAACTGTTCTCTATCCTGATGTGGTAGGGAGGCAGTTAAAAGTAAGAGAGTGCAGGTCTGGAGTACTGTAGGTGAAGCAAGTCAGAGCACTGTGTAAATACACTGTCTGTAAAACTACCTGTGACTAGAACAGCCGTCAGTGTTTTCTAAAGTCCAAGGCTGTGGTAAGAAGTGGTGCTGGAATGCACCAAGCCTTCTTAAAAGAGTTGCTCCTCGCATACACGTACACCCTATATTTTGTATAAGGTGATGTTATCTGTGTTTGGCTTTGAGAGTCTGGATCTAATTTGAGCCACTGTTACAAGTCACATTTATGTCCTGGCCTGCTGGATAGTTTGATTTAGGATGTAGACATATCTCCTTTGCGCAACCCTACACCCTCCCAGTTGGAATCTACATTACATAGGCTATGGTTTCCTTCGAGAATCAAGAATGTGCTTGCCTTTAACTGCTTAAAATAGCAGTATCTAAAACGTAGGATATTATTAGGGCTGACTTCCCAATCCTTTCCACAGAAAAGGAGGAGAAACATAGTTTTACCAACTCAAGAAAATAAAGAGGAGTTCAAACAAACATCACTATCAGGCTTTTCCTGTACTGGACTTTCTATTTAAAGGACCAGAAAAAAGATAATATTGTTTCCAGGAAGGTGAGAGTTTTATTTTGCAATAATTTCTGCTACCTCTTTAATCTTAAAATGAGTTCATTTTTCACTAGATTACTTTCATGTAACTTTCAGGCTTTTCTGAACGATTCAAATCCAGTCCATTAGTGACCTCTATCTGTGAGAAGTGTATAGTCAGTGGTGCTTCTGTGCCCTTTTTTCTTCACCATAGTGGATTGGAAACACAAGCTACAAATTGTTTTGGTCGTTCATACGTGCACATCACCTAGCTTGTCAGGTTATCAATGTCATATCCATTGCAGGTGATGTGATTTCCTAGTCTTTTAAACAGGAAAACAAGAAAACAAAACTCCAGTTCCAAACATGTATTTGAAACTCTAAATCAGTGACAAAATGATAAACATTTGCAAAAATCAGAAAAAATAGAAAGCATCCAGTGGTATTCAACATCAATAATAAAAGAATTGCATTTATGCTGGTCTGATGGTTTAGTACGTACTCTAAAGCAGCCTGACTCTGTGAAATTTTATTGCCTCTGAGTGCTTACATAATAACTGAAACTTGAGACAAACACTCAGACCAGATATACTATAAGTAGGCTTTATAGTAGCAGAGTGTTTAAAAAAATGTAAAAAAAAAATAAATCCAGCTGTGTCTATATTAGGAATCCATGTCAGAGATCAAGGAAAAGGGGGTCTTTATAAACAGTTGGTCTCTTTTAGGGGATTATTAAACCCAGCTTCCCAATACTAATTTTTCTCTTGTTTATATCCACAGCTATATTCCATGTTTTAGCTAGTGATTGTAAATGGCAGTTGAGGACTTGATCAGCAATATCTTTGGGTAGGTAAATACCATTGTTTGACATTTCCCAGATTGTAGTTGATTACCTCAGTGCTTGGTAATATGATGTTTTTAGGTGTTTCCTTCCGTCCCCCCTGGGCAGTCTTTTTAGGAGTCTTTCTGCCAATGCATTTTATTTATTTCCTCAAGAAACCAAAAAAGGCTAGAACTTGCCCCAGAGGTATAAAAACAGCATTTTCTTTTCTTTTGGTAAAGCAAATATTTGTATTTTATTTGTCTTTTGCAAAAAAAAAAAAGTTGTTATTGTAAAAGAAAGCCAGCTTAATATACATTGAAGATATGAGCTTTAGTTCCCCTACAGCTACGTGTCACCTACACCTTTCAAGTAATTGACTCCTTTTAAAGAAAAGCAACCACAAAAAATCATAATTAAAATATATTTATAGACAGGCATGTTTTATTCATTTATTTAAAATAAACCCAAACCTTAATCCATAGGTAATGCTCAGGAAAGAAGTGTTTGAAATAAAAACTGGTCTCTGTTTAACAAATTATATTCTAGTCACATCAACCAATGTCCCAGGAAAAATGGAATTTAATCTGATATTTTCAGCCACTGGTGTGAAAAGTATTGGAACCTTCTTATACCTTCCTTTTTTTAACTGATGATTTACCCAATAACAGGTTTTTGTCTTCCCCTCTTTGATTCCTTCTTCTGACATGACTCTTTGAACTGAAACAAAATTAAATACTAGCAACATTTTAAAACAAATCCATCATTCTCTGTTCAGTTTTCTTGAAAACTTAATGATACATAAAGAGGTTTGTAAAATATCCCTTTTAGAAAGAAATCTTATGCTATCAGCTCTACCTCAAAACAGTCTTCTGTACATTTTCCTTCAAGCTGTAACTGCTTTATTTATTAATTTGTTGAAAAAGAAACCTTTTCTAGCCTAGTTTAATGAGAGGACGTATTTATAAAAGCATAGGGCACAGGCGATTGTTGATCATTCAAAGGTACACTGCCATTGAAACTGATCCTTCAGTCCTTGCAGTCAAAATTCAAGAGAGGCACTGGATCAGGTCATTGCTAGACTTGGTCCTGCAGAATAATGATTTTACTTTGGCTGCAGGTGAGAGGTGACTTGCTTCTGACAGGCCCTGGTCAGTATTTTGTAGGATCTTCCCCTGAGGAAGCAGAGTATTGAAGGTCACAGATAATATTCTGGCTTGGTTTTTAAGTCGATAGGCTGCTTTCATAACACTTAATCACCAGCTACCTATTCACAAGGTAAATTATCATAGTAATTTTCTGTGCCAGTTATGGATTAAAGGCTGCAGTCAAAAAAAATTGAAGAAAAAGAATCATTCTGAAAGGTTGTTCAGACAATAATCTGTAGATTACTGTAATGGTCTGCAGTCTGGTTTTACAAATCCCAACCCAGGGTGGGACATATCTTGAGCCACAGAATACAGAAGAGGGCATTTTGTTCCTTTTGTCATCATTTATTTGTGAATATATCACAGTGAAAATGTTTGGATGAAAGGGCAGATGTTCTGCACTTTGGTCAAAGTTCTTTATTCTGGCAAAGTTTTCATGGGTAATCTGATTATCTTAAAAATGCAAAATCATATAGACATCAAGTCAATTCCTCCCTGAAAACATGCTATCTGTTACTGAATTAATCTGAAACTGTTCCACAATCTTTATTCAGACAAAATTGACAAAATTTGGTTAATGTCAGGGATCTTGAGGGAGAATTTAGAGGCAAAAGATGTAGTCATTCACTGTCATGCACTTCTGTGTTCAGCAGGGTCTGGGCAGGCTGATGTTAGACACTTCTCTCATAGTAAATACTGAAAACTGTACGGAAGTACTACATGACCCATTAAGAGCAGGAAAGGTCAGAGCACTGAATGAAAAGCCTCATCAGCACCTTCTGAGAACTGAAATCAGTGTACGGCAGTGTCACTCCCAGTTCCTGCTGGCAGCTTTTCTCATTCCTTCATCAAGACCAACAGGGAAAAATAAACTAAAGAGAAGAGCTTCTCTTGATAGTACTTCCAATCCTGCACCATGTAGTCACATGCGTAGCTCATACCTGGGTGAGCTGTTCCGTAAGAGTTAGCCAGGAGACACCATGTGGAAAGGGGTTGTCTATGGGGGGAAAGGACGCAGTGCTCCCACTGCTGAGAGTCTTTGGTGATGCTTATGCACAATCCTCAATCTTCACACGGGTTGCAGAGGATGGAACAATGGTCAAACTGTCATAGGATCATCAACCACAAGCTTGTAGTTTCAGAGTTACAAATATTTCTATCTCTTGAGATTTCCTACATGCTTTTCCTGCAGAGAAAAAGAAATGTAATATTAGAATTATTTCAAAATGGGTATGAAATTCACAATGTCATTGTAAATGAAAAATGAAAAAAAAATCATTTTACACCAACATCTAACTGACAGAACAAGAGATTTAATACACAGTTCTCAAGAAGAAATGCAGATTTTACATCTGTATATATGTATATGCATATATATATATAATTTGTGTATGTGTTACATACATAGGTAATTGTGACTTTGTAATCACTGGTCTCCCTCAGACCCTTCAAAGCATATATAATTAATTTTCATTCAAAATTAGTTTTGTTGGTGAATTGCACATCAAATTAAACAAGAAGAAAAAATATATTTATCCTCCAGTGTCTTGGAAGTTTCTAAACTGGGTAAAAAAAAGTGAGGTGCTCCCAAAAGGTATTGCTCCCAAGGTTGATTGAAAGAGTCTCTAGCAAGTTTACCTGTTCTTCTGAAATAGAACTTCACAGCTGAAAGACTGCTTTCTAAATTAATTTATTTGACTCCAGACCCAATCCTTCTCTCACTGGCAAGTTAATTTCATAGACACTTTTGTCATGANTGCTATTTAATGACTTATGATTTTAGTGAGGTGGTTTTAGTGAGCCTGTTGCATGCCTGAAATGCTATCTGAAACCATGTGAGGTGTCTCTAAATGAAGAAATATTTGTTAGTAGTGTCTTCATATGACCTTATAATTTCATTTGTGTTCTAGGAAGTTTTTCCTAGGTGGTGCTTCTTGTGTCATTGAGAAATTTGCATCCAACTAAATGTACCCCATTTAGCAATCTTGTTTGTCTGGTTTTACAGGTCACCTCACTGACTGATCAAGGTTTAACCTTATTCTTATCTTTAACCACTTAGCTTTGGAGTTAGTTGCAAATGCTCCTAGACTAAACATTATTTCTTGAGCCCTATCAGTCGAAAACTTGCTGCTTATTTCATAATTTATTATAATTATCTAAAGAAAAAAAAATCACTTTGATACCTGAATCGATATGAGCCTGGATTGGGTGGTTGGAGGACTCCAATTTAGTATGTTAATGCTCTATATGCATATTGCATCATGTTGTACTGATCCATTACTGTAAGCCTCCACATTATGCATTGAAGAGACTTTGGAGGTAGAAAAGACATATAAAGCTAACCAACAGCTCACAGTCATCTCTCTAGTATACGCATAGAATTTTCATTCTCAATTTAAATGTTTTCAAAGATTTAATCTGAGACATTTTGTCCTTTTGAAAATTATTTTCCAACACAAAATAAGTAAATTAGAAAAGTAAAAAGTCCTATTATCCAACTTGATACATTTCTCCTGCTTTAAAACACATTTAGCAGACTAACAAAAAATTTGCTCATCTTGAAGATAAGTATACAGTTAGGCACTACTAAAATTTAAGAGAACATGAACACATACACACACGCATGGAGTCATTCCCAACTGTATTGCTAAATCCTGTGAATCAAATTGGTATATGCCCAACAGTGATTTTTGAAATAGCTCGTTCTGGCTCTGTGCCATGCTAGACAGTGAAGAGCTGCTTCTTGCAGAAGCTCATCAGTAAATTGTAAAATGCGTTTTGCCAGTAGAAGTCTTTTTTTATTTGAGAAATTACATTTCCTGTTTGACAAAATTAATTTCAGAACCTTATTCTTTAGCAGCTGAACAACAGAATAACAGTCTTTACTCAGAGGAAAAAGTGTCTACCATTATAGCTTTGAAAATAGTTAGGCACGAAAGAAGCACAATGGGCACATCCCTTTGTTATTTTTTTTTTAATGGGCACTTTGAATGCCACAGACAGAGCCAAGTCCCTTATCATTGCCCAGAGATGCCTAAGCCTCTGTGGCAGAGCATCTGACAGTAAGGTTGCTCTAATTGCTTTATCCATGTTATGCCCTATCACAAATTCTTTTTTATTCAAGTGGTATTGTGTATTCACAAT
>VZTO01014509.1:32357-47396 GCA_013400615.1 Syrrhaptes paradoxus | reverse complement strand
ATTCTATGATTCTATAAAAACAGAAGACTGTAAAAGAATGTCATTAATATGTTAGGCTTCAGATTTGGAACACGTGCTGAATAAGACTCTTCCTCTACAATGACAAAGAAAAAAAATTTTCTGAGAAACAAATTTTACCCGTTTAATTCTGATCTATGTGCATTACCCATTAACAGTCACATGCCTTTGCCTAAAGGTGCAGTCTAAAGAAAACTCATCTTTCTTCACTTATACCACTCTCGCAAGAGGTTTTTACCAGAGAGTGTAGACAGGAATTTTGCCATTAATAAATTGGCATAGCTAAAGAAATTGAGCCACTTCACCACAGCTGATGTTCTTATTTCATCTGTGATTGTTCCCACTGTTGTCACTCTCTATAGCCATTCTTTTGAGTAACAGTAGTCCAATGCTCTCAATATTTGTCAGTGTGGAACTCTCATACAGTCCTCTGTGATGTCCAGCTGAGGTGCAAAACTACAGTTAAGTAATTTAGAGAAATTTCAGTCTAATTTGCTCCCCTCTTTCCTTTTTAATTTACCTGGAAACAAAATTAAAAACAAACAAACAAACAAACTTTAAAGACTTTGGGAAGGTCATTTGTTTTTTCTCCTCCAAATTTGTGAAAAAATTTTATGGAGCAAGGGAAAATCAAGCTTTTCTTACAAGCGCAAGAATTGTATGTTCCTGCCGCTTTGAGATAAGAAGTAACAGTTCAGACTGAATGCTTTTAAAGAACTGTGGGTGATTCACTTTATGCACATGCTGCAATGACAAAATGTTGCAGAAAGAGTACACCATCTCTCAGTGCATCAGCGCACCCTGGCATCAAAGATAATGGCAGTAGACAAAACCTACAAAAAAGTTTACTATAGATACTCTGTTCATATCATCAACACATCATGACCTGTTTTAAAATGAAATTGTTCTATCTCAGGCGTCTCCACTACCCCAAAAAAAGTGCTGTAAAACAATAGCGATGGTAAATATATAACTGACAATATTTGGCCTTCCTGAGTTTATATCAACATCGTTAGAGAGCCTTGTGTTAGTATTTCTGCACATGATGGAAGGGCCTGTTAGTAAATATATTTATTTCATTTTTCACCTTGGCAATTAATACTGCAACTGTTCCTATCTGAATAGAGTAACTGCCTATACAGATTTAATCACTTCCAGTTCCCGTGACTGATCCCATAATTAAACAGGAGGTGGCCAAACCTTAAATGTGAATTAGTAATTAATGGTTGCTGTTACAAAAAAATGAGAGCATGATCATATAGGTATATATAAATTTGAGTTTTATAACATTAAGAATACCTTCTGGATCTGACTTTCAATAATTTTGATCTTTGATCTATGCAAAGTGACTGTAAGGTGACAAAATAACCCATAATTTTGCTGCATTTCAGGGAGCTGGCTAGAAGATTAGAAAGAGTTTAAGGCTACCATGTCAATTAAAAAACATTTCTTAAAATTTTTGGATAGGACTAAAATCTTAAAGACAGGCTACAGTACCTGTGAAATGCTTTACATCCATATTTTTTGCAAGCATTATGTTTGGTTACAACAGCGAAGGACCAAAAGTCAGCACTTTGATAGAAATCTCAGTGAAACATGCAGCCCTAAACGTATTTTTCTCCACAGAAAGACAGAAAACTTTAGTAATTTCAGCTGCAGTGAGACAGCCGCTTTATTTCACTGTAAATCAACCTTGCAGTATAGAATAAAACACTTCAAAGTTACATAAAGATAGATACTTCTCGCTGAAGCAGATGCATAAACATCAAGAGACTTTAAAAAAAGTGGTAAGCATGACTGCAGAAAACCCAATGTAGATAAGCAAGAGACGACCTAATCTGCTGGATCCTATATTGCTGAAAAAAGTGATGCAAGAGATTGATAAATCAGTCAGTACTCAGTAACGTTTTCCTGCCTTAGGATCTCTTTAGATATCATTTATCTAGAAAATTATTTTTAATAACATTGAGTTGTTACTGAAGTAAATTTTCTTCATAGATGCTCTCCAAATTTATTCCAGGTAGACACTGGCACTAGGGTTAAACCATTATGGTGATTTAGAAAAAGTTATAAAAGCACATGCTTTTTACTGCAAGCAAGTGCAACACATATTTCAATATTGTGTTCCCGGAAAACCCATGAACAGTTACCCCAAGTGACATTATTTTGGCCATGGGGTTGAGCGTGCCTTCACAACCAAAGTTAAGAACCTCATTTTCTTGCTATTCTACTCAGGAATATTGGTCATATTTTACTATCAAAATTACCAGCAATAATTCACTACATATTACCTGAAAATCNAAAAAAAAAAAGAATAAAAAGAGGACCATTATGACCAACAAGGCAAGTTACCAGACCAGCCTTTAACCAAAGAGATTCATAACAGAACAGGAAAGATATTATTATAACAGTTTTTTGAATCTGGCAGCTTCCCCACAAAAGTAGTCTTGCCTGACGCATGTGATCATCATTTGTCAGAGCTGAGTAGACTTTCAGCTTTCAAACTGTTGTTATGAGGAGAGGACAGAACCAGAGTACTTTAGCAACAGCAAAACTAAACCTCCAAATGTTGCTCCCATATTCCTCAAGGTTATTCTTCAGGGTCTCCTTTTACATCTGAAAGTCTGTTCCAATGTTTCACAACTAATGAGTTGGCAATTCTAGCCTGGACACAGCTCCAGAATTTGTTAGACAGCAGTGGATCATTGTTGCATAACTCCAGAGCAGAGCTTTGGAGAATGGCAATTTTTAGTGAAAGGGGTTCTACAATGTCTTGACCTTAACATAGGATGGAAATTTGGCCTCCACCAGATTGCATTCCCAGACCCCGCTGTCTAACTCTCCACCCATGATGTGCAGAGCAGGCTCTTTGAGGATCATACTGTACACTCGAGCCAGCACCGTGCTGGAGAGCTTTATACCTGTTAGAAGTACTTCCAGATTTCATTTTGGAGGAGCATGCAAAAATCTAATTTGGGATTTTATCTTAAATAAAATGAATGCTAGATAGAATGAACTTTCATAAGTAAAACAGGAGGCTGAAGGGACTGATCTATTAACATCAAAAGAATTTTTTCTTACTTGCATGTTCTTATTCCCATCCCTGAAATGGCTTGTATTTTTTTCCCCCTAATGTATAAAAAAGAGGCAAAGGATGTACAGCACTGTATGAAGAGCAACTGTTTTATATTGGAATCTGTCATCATTCTAGAATAAGTTATCTTTCTGCCACACTACTGTTTAAAAACAATAAAATGATAATTTCATGAGACTAAGTGGATATATTATTGATTTTAAATAGGTAAGAAAGACACTTCTTCAAAATGAGGATCGAGTACTTACTTGCTCAAGTGCACTTAAAATGGTCAGTAACAGAAGTACTGTGAACCATGGAAACTGGACAATTAGGTTTTAAAATACTAGAGTATTTTACAGAAAGAATTTACTACAAGGCTCTCTAATCATAGAGTGTGTGCATGTGTAGAGAATGAGTGTAGTACACTAGTGTTCTCAATTCACCCATGTAAAATATGTAATTTTTGCAACAATCTCATTCAAATAAATAATAGTGCTGTTCGGATCTGTGAAATTATGAAAACTGACTTATGGAGAACTGAATTCCAGATTGACCAAGTGATAATGTTATTGCAGTCAGGAATAACATATCACATCAGTGAGTAGCGTGTATTCACCACATAATTTATTGACAGCCAAGTATGATGCTGTTTTAGCACAACACCTACCTACTTTTAGATACTGATCCTTCAGTATTTCTTGTCTGAATGAAAACAAGCCACAGATCAAATTATTTATTGCCTCTTAGGCTGTCACTACTATGATATAGTCTTAGCAATGATAGTATTCTCCAAAAGCATATTTTCTGGATTGTGAGTACATTTTTTAGGATTTCAGGGAAAGTCGATATCTAAAATGATACAGAGTTTATTTAAAAATGAAGTGCTCAAAACTCCTTTTCTAGTTATTTGATGAAACTTCCTTCCACTGGTCTTGCACAAAACCATGCAGCAAAAACAGCTAGATGTGGATTTTACAAATCAAGGCATCAGGGACTAAAGAAGCGGTTTGACTTGATGGGATAGTTCCTGCAGTGATTTATAATCTGAGATTACAAAGCACTACCTGAAAATATTCCAAGAACAAGGAAAACTACCAAGGGAGTGTTTGGTGGAAAGCTAAAATCAGATGTGAAACAATCTGCAGTGTCAATGTCCAGATGAATTTTTTTCATTTCAGCCTGAAGGGAAAGGAGAGATTAACAAAATAGAGAAAGGGAATAAAATTTCCTGAGTCAAACTCCCAAAGCGCTAGTTACCAAACATGACTCTGTCTCCAAAACACTCAGCCTGGAATATCAGATTCGTTGCAGATTTTTTTGCCAAGCTTTATGAGTTCGTCTGCAGGAAGCAGCATGTAGATCCAAGCACTTTAGGACTTTTCAGGAGATGTAAAAGTGTTCTAATAACTGGATGCCCAGTCTGTAACTTGGCAATGGTTTCTTTCTGTCTCACATCTTCTTGGATCACAAAACCTTCCAGGTCATTACTCTGAAAAGCTTGGTGGAGTCCTCTGCCAAATGGATAATATCTTGGTCAACTGAAAGCACAAGGCAGCTAAGCATTTTTACAGCTCTATAAATTGACAAGTTTAACTCTTGGTAGGGCTGGCTTTATGGTTTTCCAAAAGCTCTATCTTTACCCCTTTATTCAATATTTGCTGGTATCTGATCCAACTCTGTAAGTGTTGCTAAAACTCTAGGTATGGGCCTGACCCAATTGGCTCAAAACATTCTTTTTTTTTGGTATGTTTGGCTTCTATCTGGATTTATCTGGATTTATAACCTCACAATTCACTGTTCCTGGCTGTGTCACCCAGTTTTCCTCCCACATGCACATAAGCAAAGGCAGGTTTACAAAGAAAGATAAATTGTTCAGAAACCAGTCTGCAAAAATGTTTTGCTCTGCAAACAAGATGCACAAAGTAGACAAGTGTGGTAGGAGCTACAAGATGTGAAACAGCTTATGTTCAGGTAAAGTCTGATGGAAGGAAACCTGGAATATACGTGTGGAGAAGTGTGAGATGAGTGAGGGTTTGCAAATAAAAGTTTCCAAAAGAAATTTTAAAAATCTTTGCTCAATAATTAATGTGACAGGGATCTGTGGACCCCCAAAATAAATACAAAATAAGTGCTAAGATTTTTGCTATTAGTTGATATGCTGTGCTCCACACAAACACCTTTTCTGGGTATCAGTGATCAGGTGAACCACCAGGAATGCCCTGAAGGCATTTGGGGTCCATATCCAGAGAGAGAAACTTCACAGCCTCTTCCATCTGTTAACTGGAATAAGTTCAAATGTCCTCCAGTGATGTCCTCGAAGATGATCCACCTTCAGAAAGACATTCCCCAATGTTCCTGAAGAACTACATCATGCATTCAGTACCTTCATGACAGTTGTAGTAAATGGGTATTTTTCCTCTGGCAGAGCAATCTTCTCACACACCGCAGACAGCTTGGGCACAAATAGAGTAACCTAACATGTTACTGGTTTGCACTGGGAGGAAAAGAACCCAATTTTCCCCAACCACCGCCGTGTATCCAAGCTTCTTTTCACATGGTAATTAAGTCTGAGTACGCATAAATCACACTCGTGAAGATTTCATATTATCAAAACATGACTAATATTTCTTGTGGGTTGCATACTATCAAATATGTGTGAACTACAAAATGATGCATTTTTTACGGCAATCTCAAGTGTACTGCAGGATGTAATAATCTCCCACAAAAAATACCAAGAGATTACTGTGGTCTCTCAAAGCCAGATTACCCAAAATGATCAAAATTATATTGTCAATGTCAGTAAACTGAAAAAAAGTACTTCCTGTACCATTTCATCCATTGTTTAATTTTTCCATCTTGCCTGTTTCTGACAGGTTACCAAACCATTATTACCAGCTGGATAAAGTCTATAATAATTTCTCCCACTGTCTGTGAATCTGGGTATAACACTCATTCATGAAAACCAGAATGTGCCTTCAAACACAGCTATGAGAAAAGGACAAGGCACAAACTGTCCCATCACAAAAGCAGCCATCAGAAATTGTGTGATTCATATCTCCTATTCACAGCTCCTACCTTGCAACTTCATCTCTCTGGGGTAATGCTTTGCTGACCTTTTGCTTCACATTAAGGGCATTATAGGATTGATTTGTCCCCTCTCCCCAGCAAAGGTACACAGTGCATTAGATTCCAACCCCAAAACAGCATGGGTGCACTGAAGTGGTAATATTTTGTGAGTAATGCTAAGAGATAAGGACTACAATAGCAGTTGAATTGACTAGTTTCAAATTAACAAAAACACAAGAGAATTTTGTTATTGTTTCAGAAAAAATGCAGCCTTGGCAGTTAAATATTATGTTAAATGCTATTTCAGGGTAGACCATCCGTTCTCGTATGGACATGAGGCATCTCTCCCCTGTTTGGCTACTTAGGAAATGTGCTTTTCTTTGCTTTACATCAGTCTTTACTCTGAATAAGGCAGCATTGAGAGGTTGACAAGTATTTTCTTGTCATTAACAATATCTTCTTGTTTAGAAAAAAGCCAACAGCCAAAACATCGTGGACTGCATCAGGCAGAGCATCGACAGCAGGTGGAGGGACGGGATCCTTCCCCTCAGCTCAGCACTGGGGAGGCACATTTGGGGTGCTGGGGCCTGTGCGGGGCTAGCCTGTACAAGACAGACATGGACACGCATGAGAGAGTCTAGTTCAGGGTTATCAAAAAAGACGGATAGAATTTTCTCAGTTGTGTCCAGTGACAGGACAAGAGGCAATGGACACCCATTGAAACACAAGAAATTGCATTTAAGCGTAAGATTTTTTTTTCTTTTTTTTTTTTTTTACTGCTAGAATGATGAGATAGTGGCACAGGTTGAGGTTGTGGAGTTTCTTCTCCTTGGAGATAATAAAAATTCCACCGGATATGGTCCTGGGCAGACAGCTCAGGTTTTCCCACTGGAGAACCAGTGTCGGACTGGACATTGGTCCCACTGGAGCAGTGGTGTCGTACTAGATGATCTCCAGAGGTACCTCCCAGCCTCAACTGTTCTGTGGCCCTGTGGGATCAACAGGACTCCAAAGAACTGATTAGGTACCCCAAGCATCTCTTTCCTTCCGTCAGAGAAGAAAAACAACACTTCTTCCAGCAAGCCTCTGATGTGGAAGGTCTCCATATCGATGTTCTGACTCAGATCCCATTAATAACAGCTCATCTCATCAGCCTCTGCAGGTCATTGTGTTGGCATGTACTCAACTGCCATGCCACCTCAGCATTTCAGACTATTTCTATGAGGTTGGAAGGGTTTTACCTTTCAGACAGGCCAAAGCATTCCACACCCTCTCTTTCTGCTCTTTTGCTCTTGTTAGGAAAGACGGTTGTCGAAAATCCTGTCAGAAGTAGACTCTAAAGGCTTGTAGTTTAATTTGTTGCAAAATTAAATCTAATTGGCTGACTCTAGAACCTGCTAATGACCATCAACACCTTAACATCAACTGCTTAGACTGGAAAAATCATACAAAACCTTTTTTTATTAAGTGAAAAAGACAGTGTGAATAACACCCAAGAGAGTAGTCTTCATTTTGTTTATTTGTATGTTTTCAAACATTATTATATTCTGCTGTGTTGCACTGTGACGGACATCCTTCTAAAAGGAAATTGCACATTATTTCCAACACAAGAAAATCAGAGAGGGACTCAACTATAAATGCTATAACCTAGAAAATTATCCTAGTCAAATTAACATTCACATATTGCAGAAGATTAGTTCCATTTTTGCTCTAAAATCTCCCATATTGCAGAAGTTTCATCACCCCATGCTTACACAAGGTGCTCCTCTTTGGGGACCAAACTCCTAAAAGTCCTGTTTTGAACTAGACCCACATAGAAAGATGTTTAAATTCAGCTTAAATCCCCACATTGACAGACTTTGGATTCTGAGTATGCCTAACACACACTAAGAGGCATGAGTTCAGACCAAAAAATACAACATCCAGGCTGATTTTCACACATAAATGGAGCACATGGAAAGATGTTTCCACTCACTTTTTACAAAAGAGATTCATGTTTAGAACAGTCAGGACCTAAAGAAGACATCTGAAATGTAGGCTTTTCTTTGGTTGAGAAAATTCCACCCCAACTTTTTCATTGTCAGATGATGATATAAACTTAACAGTAAACATTTAGAACAGTCCGATGTTTAGAACATCAGCATTTAAATCTTTTCCTATTTAAGTAGGGAAACCTGTGCAGCTGAGAATGCAAGAGTGATGGTAGCAGAGGAATGGGAAGAAGTATGACTGTGTTGCTTGCTAGGTTGTTCATACCAGACAAGAGTTCATCTGTGGTTCTTTCTTCTGTGATTCCCAAGAAAACATAAGATGTCACAGATGGGATTCACCTACTCCTTTGCTGGGAGCTCCATGTATTCCCCTGCTCGACCACTAAGCAAGTACCAGAAAACAAGAAGGTAATTCACTGCATCCACAAAAGGCAGTGACAGCATGTCTGCTAAACACTGGTGAGTTCTCCTAGAACCATCCTCTCCCTTACTTTAAAAGCATTTTGTCCTATGCCTCTTTTACAGGTATGTGGTATAGGGCACAGTCATTACATGTTTTGTAAGCAGAAGAAATATCAACCTCTACATACACTCACTAAAATACTGTGTGACCTTGGATAAGCCATTTGATATGTCCGTGCTGCAAATCCTTTCTGTAAAATGAGGGTAATACCACCAATCCAGTCACTTTAAAGTGATGTGCTGGTGATAAGCATTATATAGTGAGTTTCTAAACAGAAATAATATCACTATGAGTCATTGTCTTTCATAGCCTGAGTGGAAATAAGAAATCTCACTCACACATAACAAAAACAAGAAGTACAATTGTATTTTCTAATTTAAAAGTTTGCTGAATCTTAATGTAATTAAAATTCTTTTAAGGTTCACTTACAAGATGTCAAGGTTTGTGGTCAGAAACATGTTTATTGCTCACTCACAGTATTGTTATGAGAAATTCCTGTGGAGATGGGGAATGAGCATTTTATCTGCCCTCTTCTCAGACTTACCAGTGGGCAGATCAGATCAGGCTTAGATCTGGTCTGCTTCGGGAGCTCAAATGGTGTGAAAAGTAAAACATTATTTAGAGCAGTGTTCAGGCTGCTTTAATTCAAAGCAGAGGGCGGGAAACTCAAATTAAGGATAATAAAAATGGTATCAAGACTTTTTACGTCTGTCTCTGCCCAAAACACTGAAACAAAGTACTAGAGAATCGGGCTTACACAATAAAAGCCTCTCTTTTAAGTAGTAAAGGTTTTTCATCAGCAGCACAGACTCTCCAAGATAGAGAACTACAATAGAGTGTAAGGCAAGCACAGTAGGCTGTTATGCAGTGCTTATTTGTAATAGACTTACACCCTAAACAAAAGTGGGTATAGGACCAGTTCTAGCTTCCATTCACTTCTTTCTCCCACACACTCACACTGGCAAGCAGCTTGTCTTTGTTCCTCCTCAGTTGACTGATTTTTTTGTCATTATTGCCCAAATAAAGTTACCAGGAAAATATCTTTCTTCCTAATAATTTTGCTTCTTACATATAAAGTGGGCATTTTTTTAACCTGAATTAAATATATATATACAATTAAAGTAAAACAGAGGGGCTCAGTGGGGTTTTTATTCTCCTTTTTGTTTATTTTCAACAAAATGTTTTTATAGAATTGGACTGAAAAAATTTCAGTGAAATGTTTGTACCAGCTCTGCTCTAGGCAGCTGTCCTCCACATATTTTGAGAGGAATCACTTCTGCAGCTGGTATGCTTACGAAACCCAAGTAATGCACTGACCACCACAGAGAGAATATTTTTTCCTAAAAAGTCAGAGCAGGGAAGCCAGAAAGAACCTTGGAGTGATGACAACATTGAGTTGGGTGATGTATGGAAGCTGTTTCCCAACATAAGTGCACCAGCCTATCCAAAGGGATGCATCAGGGGATGATTCAAAAGTATCTGTTAAGACATGAGCTGTGCAGTAATTTACCCTGGTTACCCTGGTGCCTAAGAATTCACTCGTGGATTGCTGTCCCTGTGTTAGCTGCTAGTACTAGACCAATCCATGGGATAGGTAACTTCTCTGGAAAACATACCTTTCCAATAAAAAACAAACAAACAAACAATAAGTTTAGGCAACTGACATTCTGGGTAACCGGAATTTGGATGCAACACTGTGTTTACTTAGAAGCACTTTGAAGAGGTCCTTGAAGAAATGCTAGTGTTTTGGAAAAGTGGATTAATTTGTACTTGCCATCTACACTGGAAGGCAACGAGTGGCTATAAACAAGAAGTATTTTAATTTGCAGGTGGAAACTTAAAACAGAATTTCTTAATTTGAAAATTTACAACCTGCTATCAATCAATGAAAAATCTGCAAGTCTATTTTTTTAAGCATATTTTTGGCTCACATTTCTAAATCCCATATTGTTTGTATTTACATAATTTTTCTAAAGAATATTTTCAATATTCTGGAGCTTTATTTAATCATTGTCTTGGTTTTTTTTTCCATTTGTTTCAAAGTGAGAACACACAGCAGGAGAACTATTATTTTTGTCCCTCTAAAGTACCCTACATATCTTTTTTTCTTTTTTCCTTTTTGGACTACAGAGTAGTCAAATAAATTCAACCTTTTCTGTTTGAAATGCTCTCTGTAGGATTATGCACTGTGTGTTTCTGGCTGTAGTTTTTCTTGCTAAAAGGGAACAGATAGGTGTAAATTATATTCGCACCTCTTAATTGGAGACATTAACAGTTCTCTGGGTTATCTTCCAGCATAAGACCTTGGACTTCCAAAGGAGCAACTAGAAATAAGAGCCAGGAGTCACTGCAAACTTTTGCTCATATAGGAATGTCAGTTAAGAGTGTGATTTTTGTGTTTGATTTTTTTTCAACATTTATTTTCTGGCAACATCTCTACCATAGACAAGATTTTATGAGCAAGAAAGTGCTTTTGTTGCTATAGCTGTTTCATTTGAGCTGATATAAGCAAGATCATCGCTAACACCTCTTTCCTTGTGTGTTTTGTATGTATTAGGAGATATTCCTGGTGTAGCGACATGAGCCACAGGCAGGAGTTTGTGTTTCTTTCTTTGGTGATGGAAGTTCTTAAGAGTTTTTGTGTGTGTGTGTGTGTTCCTGTTTGTACAATCCTTTTGTGTGTGTGTGTGTGTGTAAGGAGAAAAAGATCAATTATTTACCTTGTTTTGGAGAACAGACACAGAACTGATGGAAGTGATGTTCTCTCAACAGCTTGGTAAAATACACTAACAATTAATGAAAAATTCAAGTACAAGCCCAATATAGTTTATTCATGAAAGTGAACTGATTTACACTGCTTAACCATAGTGAACACCAAACTTGTAACATCTCTGCATGGTTTTCTCATTTTTGACCTTTCCTGGACCTGCCCAAAATCAACAGCTTGATTTCTCACCCTGCACCTACAGCTGTTCCTGTTGTGGTCACAGGTATGACTATGCAGATGTCATGCTCGGTTTTTGCCTCTAAACTCCAGTCTAGGCAGAAGAGATCACTACCACAATAAAAACCATCATCATTTTTGCACTATCCAGATAAGCATGAAATTTGCTGATGAACCCACACTGCCTTTTGCTGTATTAATTCTTACTGTCAGGTCAGTTTTGACCCATTAAACTCCTAAGTAAGATGAGTCTTATGGAATAATAATATTGGTAACTGAAAACCAATAAACCAAAAGTTGGAAAGATTATGTGTACATGTAAAGGTGGCATGTACCTCTGCTATATTCCTTAAATTGACCACTGCACAGCACACACAAACTGATTAGACCTCTGTTTAATAAAACAGCAGGAGAAGCTCAACAAAATGACTGGTTAAGTGTCACCTAGAGAAAATTTGAGAGTGGCAGGCCACCTACCTCTTTTTTTTAAGTTCAGAAGACTGTGGGAAAAATTTAGATCTCAGAGAGGCACGAATTGGGCAAAGCAAAATAAAATAAACCCTCTGTATAGACAGATGTAGTGAAGACAGATTTTCTGTAGATAAAAATAAACTTAGGAATGGTTTCTAGAATACAGAAACTATCCATTACACAATGTGCAGGGTTGCATTTGTAAATGAGGTGGGCTTAAATGTTGGGTACCTCAAAGTCTTGCAAACTTGCCACCTCGTAGATTCCACAGAAGCTACCTAGGATCCCAGATGCCCTATAAGATGCATAAGAAAGAGTTCAAAAAATATGAAAATCAGACCATCATCCTAAGTAGAAAATCATCTTAGACCATTGCAGGGAAATTCTGAGCAAGGACCAGAGTGTAACTTTGTCTGCCAGATGGTCTGAAGCCTGATTCTGGGTTGCACTTCTGCTCATTCATCAGTATCATTGGGCTCCAACTCCAAGTTAACTCTCTCTTTCTCAGAAAAATAGTATAAAAGGGATTTATAGCATAGTCTGCTTCCATTCTGAATTAAAAAAAAAAAGAATCTAAAAATTCCCCTAAAAATACCTTTCAACACCAAGTTACTGCATAGAGGAAAAATTTTATGACACTATTCTCTATCCGTACAATTTGATACAAAAACCATGGCTATAAACAGAGGAAATAAATTGAATATGGATCTTTTAAGTGAGTGTCCCATAAAGGGGCATATAGACACCTATCTTTTTGATCTCTCTGTCTAGGCTGATGCACAGTTTGCAGTAGAACTCCAGTGATCTCCAAGAATACAAACCTACCCATCAGCTCAGCTTTTGTTGAATTCCTTTGTATTTTAATAGACAAGAATTTAAAGAGCTTTTTTCTTGTTTTGTTTTTGTTTGGTTTTTGTTTTGTTTTTTTTAATCTGCAAACATACTGTGCTATGAGGACCCTTGGAGCTGTAGAAGCCAAATAAGCCTTGCAATGACATTCTAAAAGTTTATTTGCATTTGCATAACCTGGCTGTAATCCTTCTGTGTCCGTCTCAGAATTCACCACACTAGCAATCACTTAAATTTTTGAACTATATTTCACATAAAATACATTTGGTTGGGGAATACATATGTGTTCAAAATTTAGTGAAGCTTCTTCCTCCCAATCGATGGAACAGATAGAAAAGGTGAAGCCAAGATGCACTGTCCTGGGAAAAGGAGTCTGAGGAGAATGCATGGAGAATCAGTGCTTCAGCAAATGTTTTTAAATATAGCTAAATAATGCCCCCAAAAAGCCCTTTTTCTTTTGTAACTTAAAGGCATATGAATTCTCATGGTAAGGGTCATAATACATAACAATTATAGTAATACATTAATACATAACTCATATCACAGTACTACAAGGCCAACTGAAAAATCAAGAAAGAATAGCAACACAAATAATTTTGTTCTTTAAAACCATATGTGCCAGAGGTTCTTCTCCTATTCTGTTCCATTTGTTTTTCCATAATACTGGACACTATTGGCTTAAATGTACAAGAAATTAACTTCTGTTGTATCAGAGTTGTTGTGTAAATGCTAAATGTGACCTCTTACTGTCTGCCTATTTTTGTTTTTCTATATAAATAAAAATGATGTAGAAAGATATTTTTATACATGATTTAGAGAAGTTCAGCAATGTTGAGCTCCCAATAGTAAACAATCTTTCTAAATTCAAGAGCTATTTTTCCTACAATTTTGTTGTCTCCTATGAATATTTAAGAAATGTAATTTATTCATGAGCAGAAGAGAGTAAAACCACTGGCTTCCCAGTGGAGTCATATTGTTAACATGAACCACATCTTTCCTGACCTTGCATGCCATTTGTAGGGGCTGCACTCCGTAATTGGTCCAAATACAAATACACTTGTAAATCAGGTAGGTTTCCTGGAATTTTGGAACAACACCAATGTGTCTGCTTTTATTCAATTCCAACTCTCAATTACAACTGACTAAAAAATTACACACCAGCTACACCTATCAGACCTTTCATGCCTGAAGCTTTCTACCCCATTCTCTTCTACGCAAATTAAAATGAGGTTCTTTGCTGAAGCCAAAACCTTCCAATATGCTTGTCATGAACTGCTGAATTTACTGTTCACATCTTTTTTACAATACAGATTAAGTGTGGATCCAGAGCTCTGCTTCAAAGGGGCCCTCCAACTGCCATATTTTCATTATAGCTTGTATTCACGATGCAAATATAATATCCATCTGGGCTTTTTATAGGTTTAATTTATCCCTGCTTATTTATCATAATTAAGTGCACCATATGATAGGAATCCTTGTGGTATCTCTACTGATCTGGAGTAGGGAGAGATCACTAACCCTACTTATGAAATCCAGCAAATAAATTACATTGTATCACTCATCATAAAAAAACAAACCCCGTGCTAATGACATAAATGTGTTGGAATAACCAGTTCTAGCACATATGTAAAATAAGGGGGGAAAAATGACAGAACATCAAAGATGAGAGACCCCTGCAGAAGCCCCAGGGAAAATTCCCAAGCCACTGTATTTGAAAATATGGTACATCACGGACTAGTTCTGCAGTGATAGAGGTGTAACCAGGGGACAGGAGCTGTGTCGAGAACCCCAGGCTGGAGGGATCCTGATAAGCTCTTCTAAAATCAAGTTTACATCATGACTCCAGTGAAGTTACTTTAAGACACCGCAAGTGCAGTCTGATTTGGGGCTGCTTCCCACAGAAATACTAAATACACATGCGCTTACTTGGACTTGTGCAAAGCTTTTGACACAGTCCTACATGACATCCTTGTCTCTAAGTTGGAGGGACATGGATTTGATGGAAGGACCACTCGCTGGATAAGGAACTGGCTAGATGGCCGCACTCAAAGAGTGGTGGTCAATGGCTCAATGTCCAAGTGGAGACTGGTAATGAGTGATGTCCTGCAGGGGTCGATATTGGGACCAATGTTGTTTAACATCTTTGTTGGAGACATGGACA